>CM060968.1:138409510-138592010 GCA_030765045.1 Tenodera sinensis
TTTTTCCCTTCCCAGAAAGAAAATCTGTATTTTTCAAACGGAATTTTTCTTAGCACAATCTAACATCACAGAGAGCTTCAAAGAAATTACTTCATTGTTATCTAGGTTCTTCAAGATATTAACCACTTCGCAAGTTTCAACTTCTTATAGGACGGAAAGAAAAATACATAACTGAGAAGCAATTCACCGTGATTTCTGGTGATGAACGTGTGCACAATTTTGCTAGTGTTCCAAAAAGAGTTGATTTTGTATGATAAACATGTTTGTACTTTGAAATTGTTTTCCAATTTTTAAAGTGAAAATATATAAACACTTCGAAAAACAATGAAGTCCGCTTTGTAGGAATATTCATATTAGATACGCCACACAGTGGAATTTATGCTTCAGAACCGAAGAGAGAGTTACTTTGAGATAGTAACTTTTAAAAAAGAATCGTGTGCTGTTTTTCCATTTGTAAGGGTTCCAAGTGTTTAATTTTACGCTGGTTAGTCACTATAATCCCCCTGTATAAAATTCTACGTCCCCGATTATCCTCAACAAATCTGTGACAAAAATGTCAGATCAATTGAGGGAAATTATATGTGATCAGTGCTTCACGGGTGATCAGCCGTGTTAAATTTAAGAAGGTCGAGCTTTCGGCCATTATACTCTCCATGGCCATCTTCAGGACTAAAATGATGAAATTATATGAGCTAAACCTCAGTAGCGAGTACCTACTCTTAAGCTGGTTTGAGGAGCAAATTTTGCTGGTGGCCTTCCTCTTGAGGAACGGCAGTTGGTATAATTATAAAGTGTGTTGGTAAATTCTCATAAATACTTTCTTCCTCAGCATGGCAACCGCTGTCGAAGAAGAGACATGAATTTAATTGAAACACGCGATCTTAATTAGGCAAGGTGCTATCAAAGGCATGTACGAAAAGTCGAATCTTCAAGAATTAGTGCTGTGTTCGGATTTGGCGAACAATTGCCATGGAGTGATCAGAGCTTCACGGGTGATCAGTCGTGTTAAATTTAAGAAGGTCGAGCTTTCGGCCATTATACACTCCATGGCCATCTTCAGGACTAAAAGCTTCAAATCTTACAATTGCCATGGAGGTCTGCAGAAAGAAGCAAGGAACACACAGATAGAAATACCATTAACATCAACTTACGAGGCCTGGGTACGACTGCAAGAAATTCTTGATCTTTCCATTTTGCATTTCGGCTGTCTCTTGTTTCCTCTTCTGGTGGTCTGTATATTATTATATTTTAGGCTTTCTTCTGCCGTTCGATCTAAATGAATCCGTCTAATCTCCTATTTATATACATATATTTACATTGAATATTTCTGGTTATTTCTGATTCCTATATTTCATTTGTTCTTTGGTATTCAAAAACTTTTCTTATGAATGTAATGTCAGCTGATTGTATTTATGTTAATATTCATGTTAGAGCCAAGTTTCACCATTAGATGGTGTTAGGGCTGTTTTTGTTTCGTATACTTTAATTAATGATTTTTTGCTTGCTTTATTATTTAAATATCTTAGTGTCATTAATATATGTAAATTAAATATATTGCATAGTGGACGAGCCCTGTTGTATTCCCCAATTACCTGCTGCGGTATGAGAGTAAGCAATAAGAGGTACAGCTTAGAAAGAGATGCTGAGTATTCCTTTCTTTTTCTAACGTGCAATTGCAAAGTTCCACCTAGTCCAGTATAATGTCTTGATCTCATACATGTTATACTGCAACTCAGATAAGTAATCAAAACTTGCCACTTGATCTATTAATTTAAATCTACTTTTATTTCTTTTGTGAGTTTTCTATTCAAAGACTAGTACCTTTGTTTTTGTATACGAGCCATTTAAATTACAAACTATTAAATATAAGGGGAACTAATAGAAATAAGCAACTCCAAGAGGGAGGAATAAATTGCGTAAATTTTCCCAGCTGACAACAGGAACAGCTGCTGGGTTTCACAAGCTAAGCTAATAGTGAGAAATATTGTTATTGGTTTATTGTGGGAAATATGGTTAGAATAAATTAGTTTTTCCAGTAAATATATAAATTTGCTATATGAAGGTTACGGGTATATGCTTAGACTTCAATCCTCCCGCTGTCCACGTGTATTTATGTATGTCTTTGTGCCAAAAGGAGGAATTTGTGATTCTTAAGTCATTGAATATGCAAAAATCAGTCAGCAACGAGAATGGAAAAATAATTTGATGAGAATGGCATGTAGATCTCAGTAAAACACAATTTGTCCTTTTTTTTTTTTTTTTTTTTTTTTTTTTGGTGTATTGCACCATTTCGGAGATATTCCATGTTATTTGTGTCAGTTTCGGAAAACTTAACTTTCGTGAAATGGAACATGGTTGTTCATTTTTTTTATAAATTAAGCGTGCAAAGAGAACGGAATCTCAAAGCTTTAAAACATTTGACTATCGCACAAAGCCTACTGTATTCTAACATTCCCCTTGCACCTACAAGGAAATAAACAATAAGATAATTTGTACAAATGTTTATCTCAACTGACACGAAGAAGATATAGGAATAAGAGTTTGTAAGAATGGTTAGTACAAGAGTAGAGAAAGTCATGTGAGTGCAACACATCAGATTTTTATCCTTGAATCAGATGCAGAACGCCAAATGCCACACCTGCATGTCCATATAGGTCGAACCAAGGAGAGGTATATCATTCTTCTGTACTGTAGTTTGAGAGGTGATTTTTCTTACATTAAACACTGTAATTGGAGTATTCTGCTTCTAATTCTACTTACCACAACGGTTCTCTGGTGGGACATACATCTGTAACTTAAATAAGGATTCCTTTCTGCTGCTGGAAGGAAATGTATAGTGCAAATGTGTATCTCCAATATGCGTTTGTGAGAGTAAGATCAAAGTTTTCTGCAGGTGAAACGAACAACACCTAGAACCCATGATAATAAGCACTGAATAGGAATTGCGTTGTTTTTGTGCTAAAAGGCGGCTGCTAGAACACATGGAGCCATCGCATGCACGCTCTGACGATTGGATGAATTGCTGCAGCAATGGTGCGGGTACCCACGACAGGGTCCCATCAACTTGATAGAGCAGTGCGGCGCCTTCTGTTAGCAAAACAATGGGCCCTATTGATGACGAAAGCATCGCAGTCTTCAACAACTATGGCAAAGAGTATGCGACGATATCAACAACTCTAAAACCGACGATCAGCTGCGTTCTATTGTTCAAGTGTATTCATCCACATTCATCGAAAACTCAAATCAAATTAATGTGGATAATTGTTTTCAGGGCAAAGAAGTTGAATATACGCCAAGTGATATGCAAATAACCCATTCCATGCTAAAATACTTCCACCCTTCTTGTAATCGATGGTGTTATTTGCGAAAGCAGCGATGTCCTACGTTTGCGAAAGAGGGGAGGTTTGATTTACCTCCTTTCACTTTAAGCGGACTGTGCCACTCTTAACATTCAATTGTTTTACAGTGGCGGTTTGGTTATATGTACGTTGTGTATGAAAGCACTTTCAAATGTTATGTGATAAACATGTGTTCATTAGTGACTTGCTTACGTTTAAGAAGTGTATCAATATTTGGTGAAGTGCATACATAGACTTAGTGATCGTCGTCGTGACGTAACATATTGTGATGATATATACACACTTTTAATATAGTTCAATTTGGAGAAACTCTGTTCACAAATATATGTAGAGTTATACTCACTCTTATACACACTATTATACTTGTAAATGTTTATTTCTCCATCTACTTCATTTTAATCAACATAAGCATTTTCAGAAAGTAATTTATTGTTGATTTTCTTGTAGGTACAAGGGGAATGTGGGAATACAGTAGGCCTTAAGCAATAGTAAATATTTTAAGAGCTGGTTGTTATGCGATATCAAATTCCGTTCTCTTTGCTATGCTAAGGGAAAAAACAAACGAATAAAATATTTGTATTTGAGAAAAGTGTAAGTACTGGCAGGCCGCATCGTGGCCGAGCGGTTAGACCGCTTGAATCTCACCAAAGCGGCCCGGGTTCGATCCCAGGTGTCGGCATGTGGGATTAGTGCTGGACACACAGGCGCAGGGACGGGTTTTCTCCGGGTTCTCCGGTTTCCCCTCGCCATCATTCCACCAATAGCTCCATCATCACCTTTCCTATCATCTTTCACCATTTCTTATCATCCACTTCCTCGCTCTCACACCAGTTTTTGGGCTGATCATCCATTCTGCTTTCTCTGTATGATCAACTCCGGTTACGACGACAGCCGGGCCGGGTGGGTTTGGTGGGCTGACCACATCCCAGTATCCACTACTGGACCCCGATCATGACGCCTGTAGTGGGCACAGGTGGCAGATCCAGCGGCCGGGCGGTAGGCCAAGGCTACACTCAAAGGGCCATAGTGTCACAGAACAAAGTATTGGCAAATTCACACAAAGAGTACCTCGGAAATAGTTCACTCAAAACGAAAAAGAAGTATCTGACATAAACTGTGTCTTTTAACGAGATTCACATTTTTATTTAGCAGGTAAGCTTTTGCCTGTCTCTTACTGTTTACCATTTATGTTAAAATCATCCAGAAAGAAGAGATATTCTGAGGACGTTGTCAGTAAATACAAGGCATGACTTAGAAACTGCCATGGAATCGCCTGTTTGTGTCTGTCAGTGGATACTGACCGTCTGCTTGTAGTTTTACACGGCACAGGCAGTAGCTGACTGAAGGTCGGAGGTGGGGAAGTCTCCAAAGAGAGAAGGTTGGACACGCTGGTCATTAGTGACGATTCACAATATGGAGCAAACAAGGAAAGAGGATAGATAATTTAAATTACAATAAATCATCCGCCCCAGTGTCCCGTTGTCATGTGCTCTTAATGGAACAGATAAGGCACCTTTAAAGAAGCAGTCCTTGTGTGTAGGAGTCCAGACAAGTAGTTAATTGAGAGGTGCTCTCACTGATAGCGACACTACAGTCACATATTTAACACTTGCTTTTAATGCCAGTTCAGTGACTGACCGTATGTCAAGTAATAAAGACAAACTCGTATCGCTTAAAGTAATTCAAATCTCCTAACCGCATACTAGCTTCATAAACTAGCGATGCTTCTTCAGGCCTGCACAGATGGACTGTTTTCTTCCACTGTAACTTGCAGGAAGTGTTGGCAGCTCTCAAAGTGATTGAGCGAGAATGGTGCTCTAACTTCAAGGGGACATCATCTTGTTCTGTTCTGGTTATCTCCTTACTGTGGTAAGGGCTGATAAACTCAGTACTTTAAATGAATATTCTCGATCTTTTACAGCGTGCCTAAGTAACGTATTTAAGTTACCTCTATGCCCACCATACATTTCTGTCATACAACGTATGGCGAAAAAATCTGTTGCACTCACATGACTTTCTCTACTCTTGTACGAGTACTAACCTTTCTTACAAACCCTTATACAAACATTTGCAGAAATGATCTTATTGCTTATTTCCTTGTAGGTACAAGGGGAATATGGGAATACAGTAGCTTTCAGCGACAGTCAAATCTTTAAAAGCTTTGAGATCCGGTTCTCTTTGCACACTTAACATATAAAAAAATGAACAGCGATGTTCCATTTCACGAAAGTTCTAATTTCTCCGAAACTCACACACATAACAAGGAATATCTCCAAAATGGTTCAAACTACAAGAAAATTTATTCAGACATAAATTGTGTATTTTAGCAAGATGTACATTTTTTGTATAGTATGATCTGGTCTATCTCTAATGGTTTACCAGTTATGTGAAAGTCATCCAGAGTAAATAGGACTATAGGGGCTATAGCCAGAAAATTCAAAATATACATTTCATTTGTCATAAACATATCTCAAACATACATGTCAATCAAAATCGTTAGAGCCATTTTCAAGAAAATAAAAAGTTGAAAAATTTTCCATGTAAAGGGTAGTTTAGGGTGGGGCTATGTTCTTCAAAATCTTCGTGTCGCATCCTTGAAAGACATTAAACTTAAATACCAACTTTGGTTTTTAACCTACTTTTCGTTTTTGAATTATACTGCACGCACGCACGCACACACACACACACACACACACACACAGATCTCTTTCTAAAAATGCTTTTTTGAATTCAGGGGGTCTCAAAAGATATATTTAGGGTGAAATCTCGACATCGAATTTTTGGGTGGAATACAATAGAGAAAGTAAAAAGTGAAGATTTGAGTAAAATACAAGCAACAGAAATGCGTTTCCTAAGCATCTGTCAAAGGATGTACCAGAAAAGATCATTTTAGAAATGAGGATATCAAAATTTAATTAAACATTGAACTTGTTAACAAAATTAATGGAATATAGAGAAAATGGGGTCCAACACTTAGAAAGTAATACTTCAGAGAGAATCCCAAAACAAATAATGGGATTTATACCAAGAGGATGAAGAGCAATAGGACGACCTAGAAAACGTTGGATCTATGTGAATCAGGAACAGGCACGATTGTAAAAGAAGACTACCTCTGGATTATTACAAAGTTATGTATGATACATGTAATCTCAGATATTAATATGGTTTTTCCTTCATTTTAGTTTATTAAAACACAGGGTATTTCATTGAAATTGAGCAGAAGATGCAATAATCTCATTTAGATAGCTTTACAGCGTCAGCCAGTCTTGGAGGAGGTCGATCGATACCAAATACCCGGCATATGAAAGAGGTCAGCAATTATAAAAATACACTGAGTCTTCCAAAAGCATAACTTGTCGTTTCCTGACAAGTCGAGGTTAATAATTTCAGTTCGGGACACTTGCACTCAACCACCCTTATTTTCATTTTAACTGTAAACTGTATTAGACATCAATCTTTCCTGTGGAAATAGTCATTTTAATATTTTTTATTAAGGCTATATTTTTATTCCAGTAGAGGCGTCAAATTGAAGTGCATTATTTACATCTTCTCATGCTTCGTCCTTCAACAGTGAAAATATATTTATTGTATTTTTGGTACGTATGCCATTAGTTTAAGGACATGCATAAGACTTCCATTTGCCTCCAACTTAGCTAATATGTATACATTTGGATGTGCTTGCGATAATAAACTGCCCAACCTTCGATTCCCAACTTCAGGTAACAACAGCGGTGATTTTCCCCACTACCGCCTCCTAATTTACGCTCGACCCAAGCATTTCAAAGCATTACATGAACTAACGGTGAACATCTTGTCTGTGGAATGCGATTTTTGAAGGTTTCTCTCATAACTCTTATATCGTATGTCTAATACAGTTAAACGCCATATACAGCTGAGTACTGAAATGGCCTTATATACAATTTTGATAAAAACTCCTTTGGAACAATTATTTCCGTTGTCAATACGTCATGGAAAAAGCACTGGTCTAATGAAATAAGATCCCTGATGACATGTACTTAGGGTGTTCAAGAAAGACTGGCACTAATATTCATACAACAATGTATTGTAAAAAATCACTCATACAGACTGTTGCCCCCCTCAGAGTACTTCTCCCTCAATACAATGTACTTGTCCCACCTCCTTTGCCATTCCTGGAAAACGTGCAGGAAGCCATTCTTTGAGAGCCTGTTCAGGGTCGCCTCTAAAGCTTTCACTGCTTTGGACTCTTTGTCGAACCGACGTCCCTTAAGTTCCTTTTTGGCTCTCGGGTTAAGAAAAAAGTCACATGGAGCTAGGTCAGGATTATAAAGTGGAAGAGGTACCATGGAGATATGATTTTGTGCCAGGAATTCGATAACCGCATCAGCAACATGTGGCGTGGCATTGTCGTGATGAAGCTTGCACTGCTGAATGAGATTCTTTAGCTTTTTGGGGATGTGATCCTTTACCAATTGCTTCAGGATAGTGTTATAGTAATCTGCAGTGTCTGTAGAGTGTCTTGGAACTGTGAGAATGCAGACTAGTGATGGGAGTATTCGAATGCAAAATGTCGATGTATTCGATTCTTGAAAGTTCTCGAGATGTTCTCGAATCCTGAGATTGTATTCGAATACTTCACTCGGTTCTCGTTTGCGTATGTTATGAATGCTGAATTCGAATGTTTCACTCGGTTCTCGTTTGTTAATTACTACTTTGCTGTTATCGAATACTTCACTCGGTTCTCGTTTGCGTATGTTATGAATGCTGAATTCGAATGTTTCACTCGGCTTGTTCTCGGTTTATGAAATAACGGAACGCACATTACGCGATCAGTTAACTAGAACGTATGGACATCAATGTTATAAATTCGACACAAAATTCATTCTTATAACGCTGACATATTATTGATTTCCAAGTCAGCATATCATAAAATGGTGTATCTGCATGTAAACTACTGTTTAACAATGAAAATAATGTATTATTGTGTCATATCTTACTTCACAATATTATTAATAATATTAATCATAATCATAATCATAATATTAATCATAATATTAATCATAATATTAATCATAATATTAATCATAATCATAATCATAATCATAATCATAATCATAATAATAATAATAATAATAATAATAATAATAATAATAATAATAATAATAATAATAATAATAATAATAATAATAATAATAATAATAATGTCTATCTATATTCAAAATATACATTCCAATTGCTATAAAAATACCGTTTAACATATGGCATTTTACTCAAAATCGCAAGAGCAAATCAAAATTTCGAAAAATTCTCTATGTAAAAGGTAGCTTAGGGCGGAGGATTTTCTTTTTTAAAATCTTCGTGTCGCATCCTTGAAGGATATTAAACTTAAATACCAACTTTGGTTTTAACCGACCTTTTGGTTTTGAGTTATGTTGCTCTCTCTCTCCCCCTCCCTCTCTCTCTCTTTCTTTCTTTCGTTTTTTCTTTTTTTACCATCATCTGGGTAGTTTGCAAAAATGTGAGAATAAATTAGTTGTCACCAAAAAATGTTAATTGAATTATTTTAGTGATTGAAAGTGCATTGCCCATAAGTCACGATAAAAATTGTTAATTTACACCTCTTAGTGCATTTAACATTGGGACTAACCGTTGTATTTTCGTGGGTCATTTTAATGCTTTATTCGAGAACAACCATGGCGAGAACTGAATAGCATTACTCTAGTGACAATATCATAGTATCCGAGAACTTGCATTCGAATGCAAGAGATTTCGATTAGCGAATACTACTACTAGTGAGTGACAGTACCCGAGAACTTGCATTCGAATGAAACATTCTATTCTTAAAAGTATTCGAATGCAGAGTATTCGATTCTTGAAAGGATTCGATTCTGCCCATCACTAATGCAGACTGTCCTCTGGTAATCAAAAACAGTAATGACTATGCCCTTATTGGGTGACTTCTGTACTCGTGATGATATTTAGAGGCGATTATCAAACACGTTCACTCTCACAGGCTGTCAACTCAACTGATCGAGCTATCACTGTGTGATTTTCAGTGATTAGCGACTAGAATACGTAGTTCAATGGCACATGGACAGATGTCGCAAACAGACACTTAATGAAAGAAAAAAAAATCAGTGCCAGTCTTTATTGAACATCCCTCGTACTATAGGACAGTGCATATTTTCAACAATGCGTTTCTCCCACATTTTCATTCGTTGAAGATTTTCTTTTCTACTACAGTAATATTTACGTACTGAAGTGACTTTTCCCAAAGTCTGCGACATCTGTCCGGAACTGCCATACCCCACGAAACTTAGAAGCGCGCCTGAAAGATGAGAAGGAAATGGAAATTGATGATGGGAAACCACCACAACATTCGCCTGCGACCAGAGAAAACTAAGAAAAACCGATGGCCAGAGTGGGCGGTCTAGGGGAATCGAACCCGAGACCTCCTGAATGCAAGTCTCAGACTTTAACACGAAAACATCTCGCTCTTAGTCTTTTGTCTGCTGTCTCAATACCTGACTAGCTATTCTTCAATTCCAAAATATTTACTTTCAATGTTTAATTTAATACTCTCTCATGTCTCCCCAGCATAAAATATTTAACTCATCAATAGGCAAAATGAATTAATGAAAAGAAAGCTTATATAATCTCGGGGACCTCAAGCATTAAGATATTGTGATAATCATCCTAACCTATTTTAGTTCTCGTCTCCTGTACTTTCATTTTTCTTTAATCTGTCAGCCCTCAATCATAAAGTCATAATATCCTGCTGTTCTATGCATTAATAGTTGGGTAGCTTTGTTACTGTTCAACGTATTTATGCCATTTTAACAATGAGCAAATTATAGCTTAGAATACGCTGTAACTCTTTATATAAGTTATTACATAAGCTAATTCAAACCGGATTCCACTTGTGTTCTTTTAGCAGTCTTTTGTTTTTTATTGTTTCATTTGTATATCCCCCCATTAACTTCCATGGGTTTTGACGTTGGAAATAACTTACTGGTGATGTTTCCCTCTCTGTTTTTCTTCTTTTTTGTATGTGGGAGTCCAGATTTGGTTAATCCAACTGAACGTCAGTCAAATTGCGATGTAATCTACCAACGACCAAAACTTATGAACCGATCTTAACACCTTAAGTGGCGATCATTCACATCCTTTTAAATTACTGGGCTATCTAAATTATAAAAGCTTTAGAAGTATGCAAAAACCATCTGTCTGATTCAACAGAACGTATTAAAGATCTTTATAGACAATATTTAATATATATTAGTGTATTACACTCGCAAAGTCAAGAGATAAAAAAACGAATAACGTATATGTTTGAGAAAACTTGAATTTTGGAAATTTCAAACAAACAGATCTCAGAAATGATTCGCTATATATAACTTGTGTTTTAATGAGTTTGACATTTGTTGTGTAGTAAGATTTTTTCCATCTTATGCAGTTTACCAGTTGCGAAAGTCATTCAGAATGAAGATTTCTGAGGACTCTCCCAGAAAATACAAGATATACATTTCATTTTTTCTGAAAATATTTTAAACCAATTTTTTGATAAATTTGAAATTTTGAAAAATCATCCATGTAAAGAGTGGTCTGGGGTGAGAGGTTTTCTTCAAAATATTCGTGTCGCATCCCTGAAACGCTGAACTTAAATACCAAATTTAGTATTTAAAACGCAAACACACGGACGTTGCTCTAATTTTTTTTCAGGGGACCTCAAAGCGTGTGTTTCTACCGAAATCTTTGTATTGAATTGAACAGCTTCTCTAGATACACTGGAAATGGCGCACGGCCGAATTTTGGCTTTTAAAAATGTACTCAAACCGCCATCAATTATTATTCAGCGACTCCCATGGGAAACTCAATTTCTGTGGTCGATCACTGATACATTTTTCTCACAAAGGTTACAGTTGTATTAAATCCCGTTGTCAGTCCGCCTCTGTCTGCAGACAGCACAGAGTTGACGAAGAACAGCCGTGACAGGTCAACAAAGGTCATCTACTTGCTCACAAGCATCCTGCTGAAGACGAAGCATGATGCTGCCACGAGGAATTCAAGAGTACCATCCATCACCATGAGCTTCCCCTCTCTTGCTACAACTTAATTAACACCATCTCTAATACAGTTCAACACCAGCGTCTTCACCACTGTAATCCTTCCTCCAGACGTCTGTTGAATATGATAACTGTGCCCATTGCTCTCGGGGGAAACAGAGCATGAAAATAATGCCATGCTTCTTTGCGTTTTCAACAGTACTTGTCCTAGAATATCTTCCACGTTTGACTAGTGACAGAATCGTTCACTTAAAAGCAATTACTCTCTGGGAAAACACGAATGTTTACATTTTCTTCGATTTGCTTTTGTATAGCGCCCAAAATGGTTGAAGATGCAATGAACACGTGAGCTCAGGAATATTAAACGCCAAAAGTACCCAATTTTTGTCCTGGACTGAGCAAAAACCTCCAACAAATTCATCAGGTTGGAGATGGACCCAAATAGAATACGAAATCAGACTTGTAAGATAGGACTAAACCATTTATGAACGTTAATCTATTATTGTTCGAAAAACACATAGACAAAAGATCAATCAAAATTTGCTTATTACCATTGCCTTCCTAACGAGCTAATATCATTGCTGATGAGAAATTGTTCCAAGGGTCACGAAAAAAGTTGTGTCTAGTCACATGACTTTCTCTACTCATGTATACAATACCTACTGACTTCCTATTTCAGTAAAGTACAGTATTTGAAAATTCAAGCCAATAACAAGCGTGCTTTTAACGATGTACATTTTCAGGGTAGTACAATTCTCTCTCTCTCTCTCTCTCTCTCTCTCTCTCTCTCTCTCTCTCTCTCTCTCTCTCTCTCGCTTTCTCTCTGTTTACCAGTTATGTAAAAGTCATACAGAATTAACAGGGCAGAGACTATTCAGAGAAAATTCAAGATACACGTTTCATTTACTATGAAAACAACTTAAACATATATTATTTTACACAAAATGGTTAGTCATTTTTCAGAAACTCAAGTTTTCGAAAACTATTCCATATAAAGGTTTGGCATTTAACCAAACAAACTTTCGTTTTTACTTTCTCTACAACGTAAACTAAGTAGAAGTATTGTATTTCACCCAAAAATTCGATGTTGAGATTTCACCGGAAATATATCTTCTGAGGCCCACTAAATCCACAAAGAGCCATTTTTAGAAAAGGTTCGTGTATGTGTCTGCCAGTCTTTAGGCAGTATAACTAAAAAAAAAAAAGTCGTTTAAAAACCAAAGTTGGTATTTAAGTTTGTCTTTTAAGGATGCGACACGAAGATTTTGAACACCACTCTAAAGTACCTTTTACAATGAAAATTTTGATTTTATCGAAAATGGTTTTAACGATTTTGATTAAAACGCCATATGCTTAACATATTTTTAAGACAAATGAAATGTATATTTCAAATTTTCTAGCTATAGCCCATGTAGTCGTATTTATTCTGGACGACTTTTGCCTAACTGGTTAACCGTAAGAGGTAAATTCTTACTATACAAAAAATGTAGATCTTGCTAAAATACACAATTTATGTGCTTTTTTTTTTTTTTTTTTTTTTTTTTTTTTTTTTTTTTTGTTTTTTTTTTTTGTGGAGTGAACCATTTCGGAGATATTCCTTGTTATTTGTGCGAGTTTTGGAAAACAAACTTTAGTCAAATGTTATTCATTTTTTATGTTTTTAACTTCTTAGTGAACAGGTAACTTTTCAAAATTGTTAGGGAATCAGAACTGGGGCCTTAGTTCTCACCACCTACCTTCCTACTTGGTTCTGCCGCAGTTTCATTTACATAAAAGGAATACATCATCTCCCAAAGTAGTTCCCATGAAAACAGAAACAGTAAGCTTCTGCCATAAAACAAGTTATACCTACTGCTCGGGTTTATTGCTTTCCTTTGGCGGTCTCTGCAGGAGTCATGCTCCCCCAGATTTCAATTAGTAATTGCTCTGCTTTATTTAAACAAGGGTACTTCACAGAAAAAGGGAGCCCGCTACCCCATCGGCTTCTAAACCATAACTTCGCTGTAGGTCGAAGGTGGTATATGTATACTAAATTGAATAAATAACTTCAGGCCTCCTTTGAATATAAACAAACCTGTTTATTTTGTAAGGAGAATAAAAAGTAATAATGAAAAGTCTATAAAGTGTAGATGACAGAATTAAGGAGTGAAGCAAAGAACAAAATATTGTCTGGTACATTAGATAATAGCTGCCAAAACACTCAGTTATATGTGAAACTCGTTTGTAGTCCAAATGAATTTAATGTCTTGTTTACATGAAAGACAAATGCAGCCAACATTCAATGCAAAGCTTTCTGCTAGGCGACCCGGGTTCGATCCCAGGGACCCGCATGTGGTATTCGTGGTGGACGAAGGGGCGTCAGGGCGGGTTTTCTCCGGGTACTCCGGTTTCCCCCGCCATCTCATTCCACCGGTGCTCCATCTTCATGTATCATCAGTGTCACCGCCTGCGGTGCCGTAGTAGTAAAAGCGGGCGTTAAACACTACAACAACACAACAAAGCTTTCTGGTAGACTATGTCCTCTCCTTGGCATTGTAATGAACACTAAAACGACACGAAATTTCTTTCATAGTCACCCGAATTTGTTGAACTTACCTTGAGAACTTTACAATATAGAACTCCTCAAACTAGTTCTTCGAGTTCCGCTAAAACACATTTTGTGGTTATGTCTAAGCCTACCCTATTATTCCTCGAGTCTCTCTAAAACAAAATTGAATTATTTTTTTTTCATTTTCAAAGTTTTAAGCCTGCAAAGTCCATTTACCTCTATTGAATGCCTGATCAAAATGTAATTAAGGATCGATTTAACCAAGTTTATGCTCAAGATCTACTACTTTTTTTTTCTTTTTTTTTTTTTTCCGAAAAAGGATTGTAAATGAAATAGATGCAGCTCCATGCGAAATTACCAATTTCGATTTTTCGACTATTCCTTTGGGTTTTTTCCTAATATTCTTTTTTTTTTCTACACCACGCAGTATTGAGGCTAAGAAAACAAAAAAAAACAAAAAAAAAAAAAATTTAAATCGGTGGAGCCATTTCATTACATTACATTGTATTATATTATATATCTATATAATTCCAATTCTGTGCTCAGGTTTTAAAACTTCGTATTGTACGTGTTCTGTTTTAGCGGCCTATTTTGAAATGTTGATCAATTTCTAAAGTGACATAGCCTAATTATCAAAATCGGGTAAGTAACCCAATTAATACTGTAAAATTCATTAAAATATGACCCAACTTAAACAGGAGTTTTCATGCTTTATCACTGTCTGAAAGAAATATTTAATAATTCTGAGAGCAAGATTCAGAAGAGAATCTGCTTCTCTGTTAGGACTTACATCTGTAAATCAAATAAACCTCTCCAACATTTACTAACGAACGGTACAGAGTTGTTCTTCACTATTGTCAGGAGTTTCATCTAATACTAATGAAACAAAGAAGGCATTAGAAATTTCTTAATTCCTGTGTCACACCACTCAATTGAAATTAAGTCATTTTGAATATCAGATGAAGTTGCACGAAACATAGTCGACTTCTCCATGTGGTCTTACACAGCGTCATATATTGTTAATTCATTTAAATATTCATTATAATTGCCTCTGTTTGGAGATCTTTAATTTTCATTGTGATCATAAAAAGCAAGTGTCTGTTTTCCTAGAAAGCATACAACCTGAACAAAATGAGGAATTTTCTTTCGTATGTGACGTGATTACAAAATTAGTTATTTTTGGCTCCCTTATAAATATTATTTAAATCTTCATAACCGCTGGAATCCCAAACTTACTTTTTTTTCAAAAACAGATCAACAAAACATTTAGTATTACGACATAACCAGGATTCGCTTTTATTAATTTTGATGTTGAAATGCCTTATACATTTGTTGGTGTTCGTTGCAATACTGAGTGGAGGATTTGTTTTAAAAAGATTTACGCCACAAAATTATAATGAACACCAATTTGACAATCGGTTTGTAGAAAATTACAGGATATCCAACACATCCATCGACGCTACGCCCCTGAATTTCTATATAGTATTCAAGAAATGAACTGGCAAAGCTGTACGTGTGCTCTAAAACGAATTGTGGTCTGGCATTTGTTTAGAAATACCTTTTCAATAGAGTCCATTTGATTTTGCACGACAACCATTGTCAGCTCTGATGGATTTCTTTCAAATGGAATCATTGTTTTGAATGATATGCTGGCAACCTTCCGAAATGAGTATACGTGCTTGCCGAAGGCATTGAAGCCAAACATTAATTTGTTCCCTAGTGGTTAACTCTTCCAAATTGTAGTCTCTTCAATATCTGTAGGCAGATAGCTGGCTGGCTCAAGGTTCCTCACTCCGCCCCCCCCCCTACTACATCATTATCCTTACTATTCAAGGCAATGAGTTGTGTCCAAAATTTAGTAATAGGTACATATGTTTTATGCTATCGCTGTCTTTGAACTTTTCGGTTGAAAAAGTTACGGAAGAAAAGTGATATTTCTTTAATAGTGAGATAGTTCGACTCTTGGTGTAGGCACGTAAAAGAGAACAGCACATTCCTTGTAGCTGTAGTACAATAATTATGGCTGACACAAAATTTAATGGCGGCTGGCTCAACACAACATCCAATCAAAGGCTCGCCACGCCTTGCGGTGTTGTATGGTTAAAGATCCTGTGAAATCACACTGTAAAGCTGGTGATATAATTATCATTTGCGCCCAATAAATTATTTGTACTACCTGAAAAAGAATAGTAATTGTTGGTTATCAGCCGCCATTAAAGTTTGTATTTGCAACAGTGTTTACATTATTTTTGGAGTGGCGGAGCAAGTGAACAACTATAGTTACTTAGGATGTATCGTGTTATTGACTTAAGTATGGTCACACAGGGGATACCAAAGGTAAAGGAAAATAATAATTATTATTAATAACAACAATAACAACAACAGCCCTTCGCGGTCCAACGATTACCGCTAAGTACCCCATCTCTGCGCACCAAAGGCGTCATAGATAGGGTGAAGAACTGGAGGGTGGGACGTAGTCAGCGCCCCTAGCCCTCCCGACCAGCTATATTGCCATCGCAACTTGGGGTCGCTACTTCTATATCAAGTAGCTCCTCACGAACCTAACGAGGCTGAGTGCACCCCGTTCCAGACCTACCAACGGGGGAAAAATCCCCACGCCGGTACCGAGGACCAAACCTGGGTCATCTGCACCAGAGACAGGCACGTTACCACTGCGCTATGGAAGCGGTCAATAAATAAATAATAATATTCTTGCTCTAATTCCTAAGATACTGGTGAAACAAGAGAAGAATCTGTTTATTTTCGTGTAAACGCCCATAGTACAAGAAACAGAGAAAGTATTTAAATCGACTTCAACGCACACAAAAAATTGCATAGTTTATTCACGCCCCCTCTCTCATACCGGCCTTTCTGATGCTTATAGATTTTTTGAACTACTTTAAAATAATTTAAAGTCCTCACTTTTTTCTTTAGAAAAGAAAAAGGAGAATCCCGACTGAGGAATCAATTTCATTTCTTAAACTACACTTCTACTCCGCAAGGGTTGCATTTCGACAAGAGACAACAGAAATAAAACAGACACCTGGAAACCATTAAATACAGGTTAGTGAGGCGATAATTTATATGTCTGATAGGAGCTGTTATATCTATCCCCATCTACATTCTTCTGCCAGGCTAAATTTAGTACCCAACCCTGAGTCATAATTGTTATTCCATATACACCCCCCCCCCTAACACGGAGAATAATACACCCTCCACCTGTTCCCCCAATGTTCTACCTCCTAAAACAAAAGTGAATCATCCATGGGCTGGATGGCGTCAACACTATTCTTGCCTTTCGTAAGGTAGTGCGCAAGATACATCATTTGTTTTTTCTGTGGTGTGTGCGTGCGTGTGTGTACAGCATAACTCAAAAACGGAAAGTCGGTTAAAAACCAAAGTTGGTATTTAAGTTCAACATATTTTAAGAATGCGACACGAAAATTTAAGAAAATTCCTCCAGCCTAAACTACCCTTTACATGGAAATTTTTTCGTCAATTTTGATTTTCTTCAAAATGGATCTAACAATTTTGATTAAAATGTCATATAAGATATTTTTATGACAAATGAGTTGCATATATTGAATTTGCAGATTGTAGCCCATGAAGTCCTATTTACTCTGTATTACTTCTGCACAATTGCTGAACCGTAAGAGATAAACCAAATCTTACTATACAAAAATGTAGTTCTTGCTAAAACACACAATTTAAGCCTAAATAAATTTTTTGTAGAGGGAACCATTTCGGAGATACTCCTTGTTATTTGTGTGACTTTTGGAATACCTTCGTCAAATGGAACATCGTTATTCATTTTTACTTTCTCTACTGGTAAGTAGGGGAAGTATTGTATTCCACCAAAAATTCGATGTCGAGATTTCACCAGAAATATATGTTTTGAGGCCCCCTGAATCCAAAAAAAAAGCATTTTTAGAAAAAGGTCCGTGTGTGTGTCTGTGATCTGTCAGTCTGTGGACAGCATAGCTCAAAAACCAAAAGTCGGTTAAGAACCAAAGTTGGTATATAAGCTTAACGTCTTTCAAGGATGCGACACGAAGATTTTGAAGAAAATAGCCCCACCCTAAACTATCCTTTACATGGAAAATTTTTCGTAAGTTTTGATTTTCTTGAAAATGGCTCTAACGATTTTCATTAAAATCGTCATATGTTTGAGATATTTTTATGACAAATGAAATGTATATATTCAATTTTCTGGCTATAGCCCCTGTAGTCGTATTTACTCTGGACGACTTTTGCATAACTGGTAAACCGTTAGAGATAGACCAAATTACACTATACAAAAAATGTAGATCTTGCTAAAATACCTACACAATTTATGTCTCAATAAATTTTCTTGTAGGGTGAACCATTTTGGAGATATTCCTTGTTATGTGTGTGTTTTGGAAAACTTAGAACTTTCGTGAAATGGATCATCGTTCATTTTTTTATATGTTAAGTGTGCAAAGAGAACAGAATCTCAAAGCTTTAAAACATTTGACTATCGCACAAAGACTACTGTATTCTAACGTTCCCCTTGCACCTACAAGGAAGTAAGCAATAAGTTGTACAAATGTTTATCTCAACTAACACGAAGAAGATATAGGAATAAGAGTTGTAAGAATGGTTAGTACAGGAGTAGAGAAAGTCATGTGAGTGCAACAAGATTTTTTAAATCTTTTGACAGATAGAAGACATGTGTTCAAGCGTTCTTTAAGCACATTCATCGAAATTAGAATGACCATTCCTTGATGGCAACTTCAGAGAAGAACCGGAGACACCGACCTTGCACTCCACTAAGCAACATGCTATTAAAGAAGGAATATCTGAAGTAGGTACCTACTCAAGACATTATCCTTATTTACAGCTGGGCATGGAGAAGGTATAATTTTACCTCATGTCTCCTCCCAGGAGCTCGAGGGTTCAGATAAGGATTTATTTGATGGCGAGGGCGGCAAGTGCTAGATACGCCCTAGCATCCCCCTTTTTATTCTAGGGCTCCACCCTAACGCTCCCAACATATCGGCCAGTTTTCGATTGTTTACAGCGCCGTTTATCTTGGGCGTGCCCAAATGAGGGGTTTGCTGTCTCTAACAGATAAATCTCTATTTCTGGACAAATATCGATGGGCCTTCTTAAATCCCAGGACATTTACTGACTGCACTTAAATATCATCATAAGAAAATAATGATTGCGCTGGCTAAAATTTATTAATCTTAAAATAAGAGTTTAGCTTTCTAGCAGTGTAGAACATATTCAGTTTGTGTTTATCATTCATTATTACTATCCGAAATGTGAAAAAAAAAGTTATTCGTCCTCTTCCAGAATTGGAAACACAGCAAGGACGCTCAATTTTAGACACATTCCATTGTTGAAACGGCGGTAGAGTTGACGTTTATTTCACGTTCATTGTTTGAAAGGCTTCGCATAGAATGCTACCACCTGCAGTAGGTATAGAGTAAGACATTCCAACAAAAACATTGGACATCGAGATTTCTCCTGAAAATACACAATTTGAAGTCCACTAAACTAAAACAATGATGACCATGATGATGGTTGGAATAATCATAAACTTTATGAAAAAACTTTGCATGTGGAATACCACAAAAAGATTTTGAATAACTTCCCCCAAATAAAACTAAACTTAAGATAGAAAACGTTTATCCTATTTTCTCAAAAAATTATTCTAATTTTATAGGTAATATTGACAGACTAACATGAGAAATAAAATGTATATTCGTTCTGAAATTTCCGTGAATATCTGTGAAGTTCTCTGTAACTGATTGGACTTTGTATAGTTTTGTGTTAATTGATAGACAAAAACTGGCCTAGTCCGCCCTCTAGCCGTGGTCCGTGCGTCTTTTGTACTCCGCCGCGCAGAGGGTTGCTGGTTCGAGTTCCGCCTCGGGCATGGGTGTTTGTGGTTGCGTGTATGTGTATACTTGGAAGTATGGCAGCAAGCATGTGCATGGACTGCATAGACAATCACCTGGATGGCTAGATGGTAATTGAGGATCAAAGGACAAATGTGAGGAGAGGGAGGAAAAAAAAAAACATTGCAGCAAAAATTAAGATTTTTATTAAAATATTGAAATTGGGCAAAATAATGTTTAGTAGCATTAGGCGTTTCTTTAAATATTCCCTGCTGCAAGTTAAAACTTTTCCAAGAGTACATCATCTATGAACACGTTTTTAAGTCTTTTTCTAATTTTTCCCTTGTTTTCTCCATTTACTTTTCTGTTCTTTCCTTATAGGTGAGACTCGAACCCGCGACCGTCTCTGCGGCGGGGCGCCAAGGACAATGCAACATTCTTCAATGTTCCTTCACTTACTATCAATTTTATCAATATTTTACAATTCGTGCTTACGATGTCTTTTTTTTTTTTTTTTTTTTTTTTCCTTCTCCCCCCCCCCCCCCCCCCCCTCCCCCGTTAAGATTTACTTTAGTAACGTTAACTACACATTTCAGTCATCATAAATGAGAAATTTTCCGACATTTCATTAGATGATTTCCCCGACTTCCGCCCTAACAGGATATAACACGTTTAGCGTACAGGAAGTGCAGTTTGTCAGGCAAATGTTTCTTTGCTTGTACTGCGGGGGTGGAAGAGGACTTCCTTTTTAGTGAACTGGTAAAATCACGTTAATTGAGAAATGTTTACCTACATTCGTAAACGGGTCGTTAAGAAACATGCCACATCTTGCGACAGATTCATTGAAAATGACGGAGTTGAAAATGAGAACTCCTTAGAGACCAGAGTCCAATAAATTTGTTTTATTACTTTGTCTACGATGTATACTAAGTAGAGGAAGTAATGTATTCCACCCAAAAATTCGATGCCAAGATTTCACCAGAAATATGTTTTGAGGGCCCCTGAATGCTAAACAAAGCATTTTTAGAAAAAGGTCCACGTGCACGCGCGCGCGTCTATGGAGAGCATAACACAAACACGAAAAGACGATTAAAAACCAAAGTTTAATGTCTTAAGGATACAACACCAAGATTTTGAAGAAAATAGCCCCATCCTAAATTACCCTTTAGATGAAAAAATTTTCGAAAATTTTGATTTTCTTGAAAATGGCTCTAACGATTTTGATTAAAATATCACATGCTTGAGATATTTTTATAACAAATGAAATGTATATCTTCAATTTTCTGGCTATAGCCCCAGTAGTCGTATTTACTCTGGACGACTTTTGTATAACTGGTAAACCGTTAGAGATAGACCAAATCTTGCACTACAAAAAATGTAGATCTTGCTAAAATACACAATTTATGCCTCAATAAATTTTCTTGTAGGGTGAACCATTTCGGAGATATTCCTTGTTATGTGTGTGAGTTTCGGAAAATCGGAACTTTAGCGAAATGCAACAACGTTGTTCATTTTTTTATATGTTAATCGTGCAAAGAGAACGGAATCTCAAAGGTCAAAAAGATTTGACTGTCGCAGAAAGCCTTTTGTATTGTAATATTCCCCTTGTACCTACAAGGACATAAGCAATAAGATAATTTGTTTATGTTTATCTTAACTAACACGAAGAAGATATAGGAATAACAGTTTCTAAGAATGGTTAGTACAAGAGTAGAGAAAGACATGTGAGTGCAACACATCAATTTTTTTTTTTTTTTTTACTTTTATTATCATAATCGTTATTGCAGAAGCTTCAGATCTCCGAATTATTCACTACTGCATAAGACAATGATATTCAAACGTGGGAGCCAAAAGTTGCATCAAGATCGACTCTTTCCCACAATTCACATCACTTCCTGTAGTTGGAAGCCCTTCCTTGCAAGTATCGGATTACTATAAAATAGGGAAGACGTGTTCTGGACATGGTGCTCTTTTTATACAGCAGTTTAGCGAATCAGACACTGCAAGTTAGGCAAGAACAACTGTCACTGCTACATCTGCTTACATCAGGGCTAGACAACTGGTACTCTCTAAGCGCAGCCCGCTCACGGCCTTGCACTGATAACTGTATATGGGGTATTTTTAAGCGTGGCGAATGGCTGGAAGTATGGCGGGGTTCACTTTTGTATTTCCAAGACCATATGGGTGTCAGGTTAGTATCTTTCCGACTTCCCTGTAGTAAACATCACGAAACTGTGATTAAAAACAGTGCCCCCTTACATTATCAGCAGTGTCTTGTTTATTTCAACTAGGAAACATAGACGTTACCCTCACTATCAATTTGGATGACGTCAATTAAGTTAAAAAATAAAGTGTAGGTAATAAGTTCACGTTAAAAGAACTGAAGGACAAAATCACGAGAGAAATATACGCAATCTGTCAACATGAACTTTTGCAAGTAAACCAGAATTACTTTCGGAGATATAGGGAATGTGTTCACGTTGAAGGCCATCAATTTCAACATTTGTGGTTCAGGTAGTCTAATGCAAGTTAGTACAGTCCGTACCCATGACTTGCCGGTTCTTTACGCATAACTCTGGCAGAGAGCACGCCGGTCCTCGCCCGGTCCGGTCGGTCTCAGAACGCACGATATTGTTCATCCGCATCCCCAGTGTCTTTGAGCAGCCTATGGTCAGCTTATTTACATCCAAAGGCAGCAAATGTGTTTTTCTTACTCCCGTAATATTTATTTAGTGAAGCACTAACGTTGAGGTGGTCCAGTATTTATTTACGTAATTGTGGAAAATCTTAGCTTATTGGTAACATTTTTGCTGATTACTGTACTTAGCCTCATTGGCAGGGTCGATCCAAAACCTAAAAGAAAATGGTCTTTCAATAACATATATCGCAAAACTCTTTATACACGATGGAAGAGAAATCATTACATTTCTTCTAATATGTACTTCATTAGAAGCATTACAAACAAAAAAGTCTAATGGCATTTTGCTCTTTGATCAGCCGATTTGGAAAAATAAATCGTTTTTGTTCTAAATTAGATAACAGTTTGTTACTTGTAAGATACGTAGAGTAACTTATTTCTGACATAGCTTCGGTAGTAATTAATCACTTAAAATACGTGAAGGAATACTCCGAGCAGCTCTTTCAGACGTGAAGTGTCTCAACAACGTTGCGTTGAGGTTGGTCAGGGAATTGACCTGGTTTGTGGATGTAAAAAGGACGGTCGCTTGCAGGATCCTGTCATGTTTTGGGAGCTAACGCTTCTGATTGGTCTACACCCGCACAGTAAACATGGAAGGACAAGGAAGGGTTTGTGTTTATGTTCTGAAGACGCACCGTTACTGTGTTTGTTTATGTTCTGAGCTAGTGAAAGTGAACATCCACACAATCTGCAGTGTTGCCAGCTTGTTTTCGACAAAACTAAAATATCTCCGTAGGAAATGGTCAGAAACAAAAACGTAAGATACAAAATATGCTCCAAATACCGAGATATATCACTGGTTTAAATTAATGTGTTGACTTCCCTTACACCCTGTATACTTGTTCCAGGTTACATTACTGGCGTTCCCACATTAGACTGTAGTATCGCCATGACCATGAATTGAATACACAGCAACATTTCGCTGGGAACTAGCTACTTAAGAAAAACATCACGATCCAACAGTTACATAACGCATGTCTCGTGCAATTACAGGAAAAAAGTCAAACACTTGTTCCCACATAAGTGCTGCAATGACACTTGAAGAATGTCCTGCAGTCCGTTAGCAGGTGCAGCTCCCAGTTATGCAACTACTACCGATATAAACAAATAACTTGGCACAAAGTACTACTTACTGCCTCTAATGAAATAAAAACGATTTCATTTGTTTCATAACATGTGACATTTCGATATTGTGACTTTCGTGGGTGTAAAGTAAAGTAGACAGATGTAGTCGAGATAAAGAAACACTTTTATTTCCGTAAACAGTAACTTTTTACACTCGTTGCAACAGCAAGAAAGTCTTTACCGATTCACCAACAGCACGGCTCCGAATTAGTAACACAAGAACTGTCCCTTTTCACACTTTACCGCTATTTATATCTCCCAGGCACTATTCTGGAATCTTCAGGAAAGTTCAGCTATTATTGCGGTCAAATACAACGCAGACAATTCCAGAAGTCTCTATCCCTTTCTCTCTTTCGGCAAGCGCCCAACAATGCGGCCATTCTCTGTCTCTTCCCTTCGGCTCCTTTGCGGTAGTGCCGACAATAATGCGATGGGCGAAACTGCTCCCTCCTCAAGGCTGGTCGTTAGGCCAGGTAGGCGACTGGCTGGGTCCCCACTCCCCAGTGCGGCAATCAGATGCGGCGGGCGCGGTGACAATATATATTATTCGACATTATATTGAAAATTGACTTTAAAAATCTAGCACACCCAATAATGAATAAATAATATTAATTTTATTGTTACACTTTGAACTTATTTAATTGCTCAGCTCTGCACAGAACGAAATAAATGTTACATTTTGAAGAGCGATCAGAAATAATAATTACAATAGCAAATTGATACATTTTGAAGTTTTCAAAAAGGAACGATTACATTTCTGTGAACTGTAATAATGGAAGCAACTGACCTTGGCAGAAATCTTTACAACAGCCATGCTAAACTGTCCGTGCTTTCTTAGCTTCTGTCACTTCCAATGCGTGGCTCTTTCTGTACAGTACAGCTTATTCTCCAGATTCGCCGAAACATAAATTTCTAAGAAGGATAATTGTGAAATATATTACAGACAATTAGGACATGTGAAAAATCGGTCTTTCGAACGACTTCAAGCACATATTGGAAACTGGAATAAAAATATAAAAATCTGATGTGTTGCACTCACATGACTTTCTCTACTCTTGTACTAACCATTCTTACGAACTCTTATTCCTATATCTTCTTCGTGTTAGTTAAGATAAACATTTGTACAACTTATTGCTTATTTCCTTGTAGGTACAAGGGGAATGTTAGAATACAGTAGACTTTGTGCGATAGTCAAATGTTTGAGATTCTGTTGTCTTTGCACACTTAACATATAAAAAAATAAACAACGATGATCCATTTCACGAAAGTTCTAAGTTTTCCGAAACTCGCACACATAACAAGGAATATCTCCGAAATGGTTCACCCTACAAGAAAATTTATTGGAATATAAATTGTGTATTTTAGCAAGATCTACATTTTTTTGTATAGTATGATTTGGTCTACCTCTAACGGTTTACCAGTTATGCAAAAGTCGTCCAGGGTAAATACGACTACAGGGGCTGTAGCCAGAAAATTCAAGATATACACTTCATTTGTCATAAAAATATCTCAAACATGACATTTTAATCAAAATCGTTAGAGCCATTTTCAAGAAACTCAAAATTTTCGAAAAATTTTCCATGTAAAGGGTAGTTAAGGGTGGGGCTATTTTCTTCAAAATCTTCGTGTCGCATCCTTGAAAGACATTCAACTTAAATACCAACTTTGATTTTTAACCTAGTTTTCGTTTTTGAGTTATGCTGTCCACAGACTGACACACAGACACACACACGGACCTTTTTCTAAAAATGCTTTTTTTTTTTATTCAGGGCGCCCCAAAAGAAATCTTGACATCGAATTTTTGGGTGGAATACAATACTTCCCCTACTTACCAGTAGAGAAAGTAATATAAAAATCTGATGTGTTGCACTCAAATGACTAACCATACACAAACTCTTACAAACACAGTACAAAGATAGTTTTTAGACGTGGCAGATTTGCAGTGATTTATAATCGAGTTCACTTGTGTAAGACCGTAGGGGTATGCACTATCACTCTTGTACCAATTTTCTCACGTCACCACTTTTTTTTTTTATCAAGTTAACAACTAGCAACATTTCTACATTGTTTTCTGTAAGGTTTGCGTATTTGTCAGTCAATATGTTTTTGTAGGCAAATAATGACATTTGTACATTGCAAGATGTTATGGAGTATACCAGTGGCACACATGTGGCTTTTAATTTTTTATTGAAGAGGGTAGATTACAGAAGTTAGGCTTACTGTAACTCAAATCTTACACACTGTAAACAACACTGACCAACATGAGCTGTGACAATGAGTCAACTGGGTGCGTTTCCCTACTATCGAAAGTCAAATTCCTCGCCCCTGGTTCGCCCTGGACTTGTGAAAGAACATCTCAATTCACAAGAGAGCCAGGAAACTGGAAATGAAACTCGGAGAATGGGAAATTAGGCAAGGATATATTTTTAAAGTGAGAAACACGAGTGAAATAGTTGCCATAAAAATTGAGAGCTTGAGGTGTTTCTTCAAGCATTAAAACATGCATTTAAAATGAATATAATGTATATTATATTGCAATAAAGCCTTAAATATGCATTATGCATGCTTTTAGCCCCAAAAATGCCAAAACATGGAAATATGCACAGAGAAGTACACAAGCAATGTCGTATGTTGCTATAAAAACATGCATATGCATGAATCATCATTGATAATAAAGTTTTTATTTACAGTTTTGCATGGATAAAGAATAATTCCAAGTTGTACCGAAATCTACTGTAAGCAGTATGAAGAAGAAGTGTACTGAACTAAAGCGCGTTCCACCCTTAGAAGACAGTACACGTTAAATGGAGCGCAGTGTTGCAACATGTACTAGTTGCGAATCTTTCTCCGCGAGCGACTCGAGGTGACCGGAGTCCTGCACTTCGTCCTTCAATTGCTACTTGACGAGACGGGCACTTTTAACTTTGGTATCCCTCCATGCCTTTGTTACTGTATGACCTAAATTTACAAATGACTCGTCTGTATAAACAATTGATTTCCCCTGGTCCCTAAACCTTTTTACGTCTTTTAGATATTTATGTCGCCATCTGATGGTATCGATATCGTCTCTTTCTATTAATATGCACTTGTTACCCCTTCTTTCGTATTCGAACCCCAAATTATGTACGAACCGACAATTCGCCGCACTCCACATTGCACTATTCAATCATATTGCGTTAACCTAGCGTTTTGTGTAGTCCCGCCCTTTTTGCTTTCTTTTTCGATGGCGTTCTTAGAGGTCCTTTCATCAGTTCCTTTTTAATCATACACACTACTGCTTCTGAACACCCGATAGCCTTAGCTGTTTCTTTTACTGCCTTACACACATTTTGCTTCAAAAATAATCTAACACATTCATAATTATTTGGCGTTCCTTACTTCTTAATTTACCAACATATCGTCTCTTCCTAGCTTCCCCCTCCATAACTACAAATATTTACAAAAATATTAAACAAATAACGCAATAACAGCTCACAGTTACACACACGGCTTCTTTCGAACTAATGTTAGTGCTGCTCCTTATACTATCTTCTGGGTCAGGCTTGGCGCGAGAATACGCTGAATAGATGAATACTTTTGTTTGCCTTACTGGATAAAAGAGAGAGGTTACTGCCTTTTGGTTTATTTTAAAAATTTTCTCCAACCTTCCTCAACATTTGTTCTCGCTGGTTCCCTGATGTAAAATCAATAACAAAAAAGTTTCACACTGCGTAACTTTTGCAGTGCACATATATAAAATTTTCCGAAAACATTTAATTTATAAAATTATAACACTTAAGTGGGTAAACATAGAGAATTCAAAGTAGGCAGGTAGTAGCACTATAGTTTACTCTACCTAAGAAAAAAATATAGATGCATTCTAGCAGTTAGTTTGTTAGTTAGTGCGTGATGAGTATAGAAACAGCAAATATCGGACTTCTATTGAAAAAAAACGTTTTCTGAAGAAATTTGTGCCTATAGAAATGTATAATGACTCTGAAAAGGATATAACCTGGTAGAGAAAAAAATTCTGCATAGGATAATGTGTTCAAATCTGAAATTTATAACAAATGAATATTTATACCATGCTATTAGGAATCTGGCAACAGCGCGAGGTTAGAAAAGGACGCGGCTAATGGCAACTTGTATGCGCTAGATAGAGACAGAGATGTCCCATTTAACTCCATACTGTCTTCTAAGAGTGGAACGCTATATAGCTTGCAACATACTTATTCGATACTGTTGAGGGCTGCAGGGCAGGCAGCACGTGATCTCAGCTTAATGACGTTCATTTAAGTTCATGCCCTGTCTCCGGGCGTATTGTTTCCAGGGAGAAGGAGCAGATGAAAGAGGGTAGACGTCTGTCAATATAATCTGTTGCATGACGGCAGATGAGCTCTGTATCAAGCACAGCGTCAACAGACGAGATCCAGTAATTACCAAGTCGCGGACAAACCCCGTGGGCGTAGTACAGGGGTGTCCACCTCCTCTACACCCCAGACACAAGTCCTGCCTCACATAAACATCCTGCACATACCCGCCATTATACCACTCGCAGAAGTTAGACATGTGAACGCTGGCTAATGCTCAAGCAGAGCGCTGTTGCCAAGCGTAGTGCGTGTACCGGCAAAGAGTCTCTGTACATAAGAGCGTGTACCACATTCGGCAACGCTGGTAGGAGGGGCAAGGTTAGGATTCCCTGGAGTCTGCAGTACGCCCCGCCTCCATATGCCTCTAACTTTTGCGAAGATTATAGTCTCCATGATGTCACAATTGAAGACACGAGTTTCATAACTGCACTAGTCAAGTACACTAAGTGTTGAGAAAATCAATTCAATTTGATAACTTTTGAATATGATGTACAGCCATGGAGCGCATTAGGAGAGCAGAATATTTCTACAGTTTGTTCAGCAGCTCATAGTACCTGGCATTAATGCAAGCTGTCCATATGTCAATAAATAGTTGTAGGTACACAAGGACACTTCAAGTTGGACTCATGTACCTATTCCGCTTACATTATGTGCAATCACCCAGCTTCAGATATCGCTATGTACCTAGATATATTTATTGACCTACTGACGCGTTGCATACCTGCCAGGGACCATGAGCTGGTGAACAGACCAAGTCCCAGGTCGTGTTGCAGCGTGGTTTACACAACTCGGTATTTCCTTAATGCACCGAGTAGTTCCTTAATAGTCTCTGCCCCATATATCGTCTGTCGGACACTCAACTACACTGTGTCTTGAATCACCACTCACATTTGTTTTTGCGACTATCTATACAAATCTGAGTTGTGACTCATTCATTTAACACTGATATTTTGTTATAATCATTTTAATGAAGTTGGAGTTGTGCAGCTATCAAACTCATATTCTTGTATAATTAGTGTGAAAAGATTATATCAAATGGATAGAAGTGAAAGGAATCGTGAAAATAGTTAATATAATATTAATACTGTATTAACTACTTTTATTTGTGATGTAATAAGAATAATAAACGTTAGTCATTCAAATATACCAATCTGAATCCCACACTTCAGTTCGTGATTCATCATCAGAAATGGTTCTTTGCCGTATTTATCACAATGTTTGAAAATAAGATTGATGAAACAATATATTTGTAAATGTTCTCGACTTTCGTAGGTTTCAGATGAATTTGTTTATCCTAAGCTTTCTTCAGCATGTTTTCCCTTTCATTACGAATGTCTCCACTAGAGTTCTTGGTGACAACAATGTTCCATC
This sequence comes from Tenodera sinensis, assembly GCA_030765045.1. Lineage (NCBI taxonomy): Eukaryota > Metazoa > Arthropoda > Insecta > Mantodea > Mantidae > Tenodera > Tenodera sinensis. The sequence continues at coordinate 138,438,873 of CM060968.1, forward strand.
TCCACAACAGGCTTGTACGCAGTCAATTAGTAGCAAAGTGTGAATTATGGATATTAAAACATTTATTTAGAGCTGTTTACTTAATACAAACTGTATCGAAACATTTAATTATAACTAGGACTCGGAAGTTCATGCCCTAAAAAACACTGAAATATGCATGCAAATATGCTCTTAAAAACTTGAAAATATGCCAAGAAATATGCACTATTTAATTACAACAATTAATGTTCCTTTGCAGTAGACAAGACGAGTTAGTATAAATAATAAATAAAGTTGCCTTATTCTTTAGAGGTTGAAGCAGAAGTGGTCCGGCTGCTAGTATTAACTGCTAAATTGCACTTCACAACCAACACTTTGCACAAATTTTCAACTGTAAAACATCGTCTGTTGTCTCGCAAAACACTTTTGTAACGTGAAAAACTTCTCTCCACGTCACAAGATGTTATCGGGGCATATTTAAATGATGCTAACTGCTTCACACACACACACACACACACACACACACACACACACACACACACACACACACACACACACACACACACACACACACACACACACTCACACACACACACACACACACACACACACACACACACAGAGAGAGAGAGAGTCAAGTCCCTTGGTGAGACATGGTTTTCTTTTGAGAATGTCTCAAATACCGCACATCTGTTTACAACCAGAATTTTTTGAAATTACATAATTCACTTTCTCTTTCACTTTTTGTTTTATGCTACCAGGAACCAAACTTAGATCACATATTGTTTTTTTCAAAGACGGTAAGTGATTCATGCAAAGGAGATCCTACAGCTTCCAATGCCGTTATGGCTGTTGGTAAGAAAGAAAAATGGGCAGATATGAAACCAAGATCCTCTTTTAACCCAGTGCCTGACAGAATATTTTGCGCAGTTTCTATTGATGAAGCATCTTTCGAGTCCAATGAATTAATAACCTCTTCGACTATTTCTACGTGCTCAGCATGATATAAAACTGCATCGACCCATGTTCCCCATCGAGTTAACACTGGTGCAGGAGGAAGTCTGATATTAGGTGCTGTTGATCTAAACAACTTAACTCTTTTAGGAGATTTAACAAAAATTATCTTCGTACTGGACACAAATCTATCTACCAATGGGAAAGAACCATTGTCTCAGAAATGCTACCAATATGAAAAATATTATACAGATAATAAAATAAAAAAAAGCATAAAAATCATTAAAATATGCAATATAGGGGCAATAATATTGAAATCTTCGTGAAATGCATCATCACGTGCAGTACTGCCAATATGAAAAATATTATCCAGATAGAAAAAAGTAATAAAAAGCCATAAAAATCATTAAAATATGCAATAAGGGGGCTATAGTATTGAAATAATATGCATTTATCAAAAATCAAGAAAATATGCAGTTATATGCACCATAAAATCATGTCCAAATAACTGAAAATTCCGTAATTCGTGCACATAATGTAAAAGCATACATTTTTAACCCCTATGAAAAAACATGCAAATGCATGAACTTCCTAGCCCTAATTATAACTGTCCGCAGTTACTGGATGGAGAAAGTCGTACAAGTATTAATATTCTTTCAGGGGGAAGAACGCTGGTCAACCCTTACACAAAGAACGCGACACGCCTGTTGCTTTTATTACATTTTGAGACTCACAAAGCGTGCCACCGAATTACTGGCGTCTCGTGCTGTGCCAGCAGGAGGGGAGGAAGCTGTCGCGTATCCTCAACGTGCACTGGGATTTCCTCCTGAATACAGACGAGAAAACCTGTCTCTTCACTTCTTAGGTAATCTCCATTTCTGGCGCGCTAATCTTCCAGCAAAGCGGTCCGGGTTCTCTTCTTCAGCGATGAAACAACTGTTTGATACCCACTTCCGTGAACAGAATGTAATTGAAATTTATTTATGATTTTCACTGATAACACGTAATTCTCAGCTAATTACCACAGTGTCCCTTTCTTCAATTATTTTAAAATATATACCTTAGGCGCTTTAGAATGGTCTAAATCGCGTCAGATGCGAGGTGCGTGACGTGATAAGCGTATTGCCTTGAGCCAGGAGATAAATACAAAGTCAAGGAAACGTTTTACTCTGCTATTCAACCTGAATACAGATTATACTTAAACACAAATGAAAATGTTAGTCAACAAAACATGTTCAGAATATATTTCTCACTTCCTCTACTAGGTGCAGTAATTAGGGTAAGTATTCCTTTAGACCCAAAATTTCGATGTCGATATTTTACCGGAAATATGCTTCGAGGACTCCTGAACCTAAAAAAAAAAAAACAGTTTTCAAAAAAGGTCGTGTGTGTGTGTGTGTGTGTGTGTGTGTGTGTGTGTGTGTGTGTGTGTGTGTGTGTGTGTGTGTGTGTGTGTGTCAGGCTGTGGACAGCATAACTCAAAAACGAAAGGTCGGTTAAAAACCAAAGTTGGTATTTAAAGTTAACGTCTTTCAAGGATACGACACGAAGATTTTGAAGAAAATAGCCCCACCATAAACTACCCCTTACATGAAAATTTTTTCGAAAATTTTGGTTTTTCTGAAAATGGATAATGAATTTGATTAAAATGCCATATATTTGAGATATTTTTAGGACATAAAATATATATCTTGGATTTTCTGGCTATAACCCATGTAGTCCCATTTACTCTCGATGACTTTTGAATAACTCGGAAACCGTAGGAGATAGACAAAATCTTACTATAGAAAAAATGTAGGTCTTGCTCAAACACACAATTTATGTCTGAATCATTTTTTTGTAGAATGAACTATTTCGGAGATATTCCTTGTTATTTGTGTGACTTTCGGAGAACTTCCTCTGTCAAATGCAACATCGTTATTCATTTTTTATAAGTTAACCGTGCAAAGAGAATGGAATTTTAAAGCTTTAAAAATTTTGACTATCGCTCAAAGCCTACTGTATTCTAATACTCCCCTTGTACCTACAAGGAAATAAGCAATAAGATAATGTGTACAAATGTTTATCTCAACTAACACGAAGAAGATATAGGAATAAGAGTTTGTAAGAATGGTTAGTGCAAGAGTAGAGAAAGTCATGTGAGTGCAACACAGCAGATTTTTTAAATAGATATCGAAATGTTTGAGAAACACCAAACCACAGAACAATGATAAACTCTTGTAACAGTTTCGCATTTTCGACAGCAAAACTTTAAGTTTGAAATGCACTGAAATTAACTTTTTTTTTCCACCCTGCCATACTACATTTTACGTAGTATTCCCTTTCGTAAGAGCGCATGGTTTGTTAAAAATTTCGGTCAAAAGAAGCATGCGGAGATAGCCATCTTGTGGAATAATTGAACACGTGCGCATCTCCACGCGAGGCCCTGAATGGCCGAAGGAACTTCTGATGCGATTATCTTCTTCCTTGACACATTTACTCAACATACAAAAAACAAATCTGTCTATTCATACACAATGTTTTGCTGATTAAGAATGTTATGGCAAAGGAAGGAATGTTATGCAAAAAACTAATTTCCCTTACACAACATATTTCATTGCCAGCAAACGTCACATCGTATGATGGTGACGTCACGTTTACTTTCGTAAGCATCGAAATTAGTATTCGCTAAGAAGGATGATCTTCATAACTATAGTGCTTTCATACCATGGCACACCTACATGGGATAAGGGCATCTGACGTAACGTTCATCCTTTGGTGAATGTATTCTTGCATTTGCTTGACTACGACTAGGCAAATGCAGAGAAATAAATAAATAAATAAATAAATAAATAAATAAATAAATAAATAAATAAATAAATAAATAAATAAATAAATAAATAAATAAATAAATAACTAAATAAATAAATAAATAAATAAAATAAATTAAATAAATTAAATAAATAATAAAAGAAAACTACGATTTGGAGAAAAAAGAAAAAATCACAGTGAGAGCACGAAGAAATATTGAAAGATAGAAAGGGAAAAAGTGATTATAAATGCAGTGGGTTGCTTAATGTGGTCCGTAGATGCCCCGAGACGATTATAAAAAAACATAATATAATAAAAAGATTATGCAGCTTCTCCCCACCAATTTCTTATTCATTGTAAAAACGTATCTTCCTTGTCACACTCTTATGTTTATTTGAAGTGATTTCAATCTGAAAATACTATTGAAATTTGCGTTTTGTAGATAATGTGACTACTTTTGTACTAACCATTCTTACAAACTCTTATTCTTGCAACTTCATGTTAGTTGAGATAAACATTTGCAGAAATTATCTCATCGCTTATTTCATTGTAGATACAAGGGGAATATGGGAATACTTTGAGCGGTAGTCAAATATTTTAAAGCTTTCAAATTCCTTTTTTTTTTTTTTTTTTTTTTTTTTTTTTTTGCACAGCTTAGAAAAAAAATGAACAACGATGCTGCATTTGACGAAAGTTTGTTATCCGAAACTTACACAAATAACAAGGAATATCTCCGAAATGGTTCATTCTACAAAAAATTATTTAGACATAATTGCGTGTTTTAGCAAGATCTATATTTTTATATAGTACGATTTGGTCTATCTCTTAAGGTTTACCAGTTATGCAAAAGTCGTCCAGAGTAAACAAGACTACGTGGGCTATAGCCAGAAAATTCAAAATATACATTTCGTTTGTCATAAAAAGATCTTAAAAATAAGACATTTTAATCGAAATGATTAGAACCATTTTCGAGAAAAACAAAATTTTCGAAAAATTTTTCATGTAAAGAGTAGTTTACGACACACACACACACACACACACACACACACACACACACACACACACACACACACACTTTTCAATGCTTGTATTGGATTCTGGGACCTCAAAACATACATATATTTCCGGTGAAATCTTGGTATCGAATTTTTGGGTGGAATACAATACTTACTTTACTTTACTATACGTAGCAGAGAAAATAAAAATATACTTGTCAGTTTTAACATTTATGACCCAAAGAATGTAAAGCGTAATTACACGGTGTTCTAAATGTTGCTGTGTTCAGAACGAGTGAAAGAGAAAAGAGCTCTTAAAAAGCCGTAAAAGTTACAACGCAGTAAGCAAACGTGGGCGCGTGAGACTGAGAAACAGAATTAGTAACTATGCATGCAATGCCGGATATTATGAAGGCACTGGGCCAACAAATCACCCTGAGTAAGTGAGTGAGTATCCTGCAGAAATATCTCACTTGGCCCACCACTACTGTCAGTCACTGCATTCATAACAACTGGCATTCTAGATTCGACTGTGCTATTTACAAGGGGCACATCTTCCTTTGTTTCTCGTTCATTTTATAAAGCATCATTTAATGAACATAGTCATCACCATACGATAATTCTATTTCACTGTGTCAAACCATGATCCATATTTACGTCAAAAACGTTTAATTAAATATAAGAGTTTATTCAGGTTACACTTCAACGATTCACTGCTCTCTCTGGTCTAGCATCTCTGCTTTATAGTTTCCGTTCCCTCCAACAGTTCTAGGCGTTGCCATGGTGTATCCTCTGGGGCCTGCGTGAGTACCGATGAGTATGCAGTACCGTTGCGCGGAGCACGGCTGTAGAGGGAGGGCGGCGAAGAATACGTCACTGGGCAAACCCCAATAATTCCCCGTTGCAAGTACTAGTCACTTTCCACGCGAGTGGAAGGAGGCCCGGGTAATCTGCATATTGAAGCCAGGGAAAGACCCGGTTCATCCTGCCAACTACCGATCCATAAGTCTCCTGTCTGTACTCTCGAAAGTACTCGAGAGGCTTATCCTAGTCCGCTTGTCTCCCATCTTAGGGGACATTCAAGCCATCCCTCCCCATCAGTTTGGGTTCCGGCCTGGCCACTCAACATCTCAGCAGTTGCTGCGTGTGGTGGAGGCAGCCGCCCTGGGTTTCCAGGACAAAGCCTATACCGCCGCGGTTTCTCTAGATGTTGAGAAGGCCTTCTCTACGACCTGCATGCCGGTCTCCTTCAAACTCATCCAACTGGAGTTACCCACACGCCTAATACACCTGTTACACTCATTCCTAAAACACAGATCCTTTGTGGTCGCAGTTGCGGGAACCAAATCCACACGAAGGCCAATCAGAGGCGGAGTCCCTGAAGGTTCTGTATTGTCCCCTACGCTGTTCAGCGTATATGTGGCCGACATTCCATCCGAGCAGCACGTTAACATAGCTCAGTATGCTGACGACGTGCTGCTATACTGTACAAACAAACACCCTCGCAGAACCTTTCTCCCCATACAGCGACACCTCCGCCTCATCCAAGAGTGGTGTAGGCGTTGGCGATTGTTCATCAACCCGGAGAAAAGCCGCGCCATACTTTTCACCAAACGCCGCTTTCCCGCCAACTTCCCCACATTCACATACCTTCGCCGAAGGATTGAGTGGGTAGATTCCCTTACCTACCTGGGAGTAAAGCTCGACAAGGGTCTAACTTTTCGGGGACACATCAACGACCTATCAGCGCGGACCAGCGGGGCAATTGCCTCACTGTACCCTATGCTGCGGTCGGGGATGCCAATTCCCTTAAAGTTACGCCTCTTTCGGGCTCTCATTATCCCTATCCTCCTGTATGCCTGCGAAATCTGGGGCATGGCTGCAGATACCCACCTCCTGCGTCTGCAACGTATACAGAATAGAGGTCTTCGGGTAATCTATTCTGTATACCGCAGATTCCCTACGAGACTACTGCACGAAGCCTCGTCCCTCCTGTACGTGGAGGACGAAATTAGGCGCCGGGCAACTAAATTCTACGACCAGTTTCCACAACATCGGAGCGCCCTGGTTAGGTCTCTTGGGGACTATATCCCCAGAGAACGCACGCTTGTGCGACACCGGGTTCCCCGCATGGCTTGCGGGCACCCCCGGTAACACAGGAGTTACCCCATCAACAGCGTAAGCTGAACTCCTTACAGTCCTTCCAAGAGTAGTTTGGAAGTCCAAAACATTTCGCCAAATATCCATATTTGGACCACCCATCAGCAGTGCTCAACGGTAGTTGCATGCTGAAATCAACAACCGACGAGGAGCATAATATATGCTACCTCCTAACAACCCTCAATCCTCATTCTTCACCAGTCATCCTATAACATCCAAATCCCGTCATACAGTGGTTAAGCCCTAAAAGGGCAGGTACACGAATGACACACCTCGGGCTGTTCTCAGCCTGCCATCTGGTAGTCTAGTCTAGTCACCGTGACGGCAGCTTACCCCAGAGCAGAGCTGTACTGCATGTTGCAAGCTTAATCACGCAAGGCGGCGAGTACGTAACTGCTCACTGGCGAGCAGTTCGTCTGGAACACCTTGGCCTAGACACTTGACAATCCCCGAAAGAATAATTGTGTTCTGTAAGGATATTTAGATACATTTTTACTTTCTCTACTACGCATAAGTAGAGATTCTACCCAAAAATTCGATGTCGAGATTTACGAGAAATATATATTTTGAGGCCCCGAAATTTAAAAAAAAAAAAAAAAAAAAAAAAAAAAAAAAAAAAAAAAAAACAGTTTTAGAAAAAGGTCTGTGTGTGTGTGTGTGTGTGTGTGTGTGTGTGTGTGTGTGTGTGTGTGTGTGTGTGTATGAGGGAGGGGTGTCTGGATGTATGTGAACAGCATACCTCAAAAACGAAAAGTCCGTTAAAAACCAAAGTTGGTATTTAAGTTCAATGTCTTTCAAGGTTTTGAAGCAAATTCCTTCACCATTAACTATCCTTTACATGGATAATTTTTCGAAAACGTTGATGTCGAAAATGGCTAACAATTTTTATTAAAATATCATATGTTTAAGATATTTTTATGACAAATGAAATGTATATTTTTAATTTTGTGGCTTTAGCCTATGTAGTCCTGTTTGCTCTTGATGACTCAAATAACTCTTAAACCGTAAGACATAGACCAAATCTTATTGTACAAAAAACGTAGGTCTTCTTAAAATACCCAGTATACATCCAAATGATTTTTTATGGAGTGTTTCGGAGATATTCTTAGTTATTTCTGCGAACTTTCCCATACTTATACTTTCCTCAAATGGATAGTCGTAATTCACTTTTTTATATCTTAGCTGTGCAAAATGAACGGCATTTCAAGGCCTTCATACAGCGACCAGCTTTAAAAGATTTGACTATTGTTCAAATTCTACTATATTCCCATATTGCCCTTGTACCAACACAGAGTTTTAGTCCCCCCCGCTCGGTTTAAAGTTGGAGTAATGGGAATTTCTTGAAATTTTCCGTGTTACATCTTTGGAAGACGAACTTAAGTACCAAGTTTCGTATTTAACCGACGTTTCTGTCTTAATTATACTTTTAACAGAAAGAAACATATGGACGCTTTTTAAAATAGCTGGTTTTTAATCAGAAACCTGAGAACGAGTATTTTCAGTGAAATCGCTGTATTAAACTTTTGGATCGCCTCACACCTACTTCTGATTGCCTCAAGGAAGTAAAAGGAAAATAAGAACTAAGTTTGGCAGCCCTAACCTTGATCAAGTGGAGGAAAGTTTGAACACCACCCAAGAGATGCAAGAACCGTGTACCTACGCAGAGAGATGCATTGGAAATCCCCGAGGACCAAACGGGGGTTCCCAATGAAGGATCGTAGCCTAGGGTGGCATCAATATATATATAAACGTCTGGGAGATTCTGCCAGCTGAAAATGCAACACGTTGTAAGGGTGCCGACCATGCTTTTGATTCCTTTCTTACTGTAGTTTTTACTTACACATCAGTACACTAGCAATGGACACTGAACTTGCTCCAGAATATGAGAGTATTGTGTTGCACTCACATGACTTTCTCTACTCTTGTACTAACTATTGTTACAAACACTTATTCCTCTATCTTCAAAGTGACCAGTGTGCCAGTGTGAAACGAGCCTAACCCCTGTTATTATGAACTAATCACGAAGATGAAGGAATTCGATACAGAAATATTCCCAATTTCTGCAGGGATTAGATCGCTCCTTCAAGAATATCAACAGAATAAGTAGCATCCTATAACTTCCACATCACTGACAATGCTGGTGATTACATTGATGCATGTATCATTCTTGTAATAGTGATAAAGACATAATTGCCAACCTATGTAAATAATGTCTGTCATACTGCTGATATAGGTACTTGTCCAGGACGGTTTACACTGTAACGTAACCAGAACATCTCCAGCAAGTGTTAACAAACAGCTTGTACGTATGTCATCTAGGAAGTCAACCCCCTCCTGTGACTACAACTCCAGCCGCTATAAACTCCGAGAGAGCAACTTCTCGACATTTTAATGACCCATATCCCGAAAGCTCTTCAGAGCACCTCCTGTTATAGGATCGTGCACTGCCAATAAAATAAAAAGAGTGTTCTAAAACGCATTTATAGTCCATCTGATTAATTTACAACGCCGTTTAGCAGCACGTTCACATTACAACACTAAAACAAACATCCGTGTCTCGGGATGACTGGCGTGGCCCCACTAAACCATACCATAGTCATAAAAACCTCAAGAACATCGCCTGTTTGTATTTCCGCCGTTGTTATCGACGCGAGGCGAGTCAAACAACACTCAGAAACGTCAATATAGCACGCTCTTCCTGTGACAACCTCTCTCTCTATGCACCAAGTGCAATTTTTAATAAACCAGGTCATTGGGTAAGCAGCTGATAAGAACTTGATGAAGAAAACATCCGATGACTAACAGGTTATCAAAAGCAGACTTCAAAAGTGGGAATTCCTCTATGCCAATTGGACATCTGCTAAACTTTGGAACACATGCCCTTTACCACAACGGAAAAACACATTACGAAGCAAAGTTCAGAATCCACTGATTTCATTGGCAGTCTTTAAGATTCCAGAAGCGAGAAAAATCTCGCCAACAATATTAAAATTATCATCTGACAAAAGGTTAAGACCTCAAATATGTAACCAGCACGACGGTCAAATTGTGTACAATGGCGATGTTAATAAACCCCAGTTACTGTCAATAAATAATAATAACAATAGTACTGTTGAGTGAATTACTGTTTTAAATACTTGCAGGATACTATATTGAAAATCTAAAATCCTGCCGACCAATATTGGATGGAAAATTAATTTATCATGTACAGTAGATTTACTGGAAAACTTGGCCGACAGTGGCACAGCCCGTCTCCCGGTCACGTACTGCAGGACTTGGCTGACAGTGGCACGGCCCGTCTCCCCGCCACACACGCATGTACATCAAATCAAATCTCAAATCACACTAACAATTATCAGAGTAAACACAAAACATGCCTTATCGCAGGAGATAAGAAATGTTGTGTATCTGTATCAATACATCTACGACGTCTTCTGAGGACATTTTTATTCACACGCATTAGTTCAACTTCCAAAATAGCGTTAATTTCTCTCCTGATATAGTTTTGATTTTGTCCTGTGCAAGACGCCCAAGAGATTTTCGAGGTGACCGTTCTAACCTTTCTTCGATTTCATCTAAATTCTGTTCCGTAACCATGCGCCGTTTTACCTTTCTTTTTCTATTACGAACTGATCCTGTCTCAATGAATTTATTTACAAGCTAACGAACGGTCTCTGCTCTGAACACGCACGCCAGGACATTTAGTTTGAGATTGCCTCACAACTTCCCTACGTATCGTACACGAACACTTTGTTGTACTGTATGCTGCAATCAATTTATTTTGAAAACACTTCTAATAATCCTAATGTTATTCATGTGTGACTGGACTAGCCCTTGACACTTACCTAACAGAAGTAAGACTGACGGACGAGTGATGATTAGCATGCGCGGGCAGGGAAATCTAGTGAAGGTCACACGGGCCATGCATCTGCCGGCCAAGTTCTGTAGTAAACGCACTGTGTTGTGCTATTATAGTGGTTAACGTGCGAATATAACGAAGTCGCACATGGATTCTCTGGGGCTTCGACAATCCATACCTTGGCGAACTGCCCATACATTTGCCATCTAGTAATAAGTATAGCTTTCTTTCTAGGAAATGATTACTCTGATCTACTCCGCTGAATTCAGTAGCGAAGATCAAGTTAGCTGGGAGCAGGCAGAAATGCTTCGAGTTCATCAGTCCACTGTATGAAGGCCAGAACTGTGTAACCAAATCAATATTTACAACTGAATACATAACCGATTCACAACGTAACATCGGCATCGTCTGATGCCCCCAAGCGTTACAAAACATCTACACGCATTTCGCGGATTCCTGTATATGTAGACACACCTAAAAATAGGCATCCAAATCTTTTTATTCCTGTTGATTCCCAAATGCCGCTAAAAAATGGCATAGCCTCTCCAAAATTATCTCAAAAAGGACTGCTACTCTTTGACTTTATGAAACGTAGCAAGTAGGCTCAAACTGCGGATAGAAAGATCAGCTAACTTGTTGGGTAAGTATCTTCAGCAAGGCCATTGTTGAAATTTGAAAACATGACGGACGGCTTTTATCTCTTAACTGGTAAATCGGGTTCAGAAAAGGACTGCAAATTTTCCACATTTGTACATTCCTAAGAGGAGTGGGTCACCACCGTATGACCAGTCAATTCTCTCACCTGGATGAAATATGTCATTGGTCAACAATGTTCAGATTCCTCGAGGATGTACAAACTTGGAAGAGGCACAACTCTCTTCTAAATATATTATGGAGTCTCTCCAATTGTATCTCTTTGACCATAATTGCATTCTACAGGTTTGTTTTGAAACTTTTACTTCCAGGTACTTTGTGCAGCAGTATATTTTGTGCTACCAAATTAATATTTCGCATCTTCAACATCTGCCTCACTAATGTTAAACAGGCTCAGCGGGTAGCTATACCTATTAATGACAGGATGTTTTCAAATTGAAAACTGAAGGCTCAAAGGAAAATCCCCATCCCCATACAGCAGCAGCCTAAACACTATAAACAGAAACTAACAAACAGGTGCTGTTATGTATACATACAACTTGTATAAAGAGAACTGTTTCATAAAGGCGAACCTTGCAAGAGTAGACAAAACAGGTCTGGCAAACGAGGAAGTGGATGTATCTTTGTTTAGACGAGATGAAATAGACTTGATGAAAATGTGAAAGGGGAGCGCTGGGGGGTAAATAACATATCAAGACAGTAGCAAAGGGGATGAAAAACTATGACAGCAAAAAATGTCTGAGGAATGCGAAACAACTCGAGTTCATAAATCTCCGTGGCCTGCAGAACATATATAATAATGCGCAAAGCAATTACTTAAACAGCAGTAGAATGTTCAGAATAACTTACTCTGCGTCCATAACGCCAAACAGTCACAAATGATTGCCTACCAATAGGCCATGACTTTAAAACGTATTTGCAGGTTCTTAATGCAGTAAACGTAAGTGCAAAATTTGGCTATAAAATGAACCCATCGCTCCCTCCCACCCTACTACAGCGATGTCTAACGGTTAAGAAAGAGGAGAAGTTGGGTTTATCTCCTTCCACTTTATACACATTGTGTCATTTGTTAACACTCAATTCTGTTGCAATGGCCGTTTGGTTATATGCATGCTGCGTTAGATTCACTTTAAAATCTTATGTGATAAACATTATATACTTAAATATAATCCAATCTGAAGAAACTATTCGCAAATAGTTAATACACACTATTCTTGCAAATGTTTATTTGTTTATCTACTTCATCTTGCTAAAACACATAATTTATGTCCAAATAAATTTTTTTGTTGAGTGAAACATTTCGGAGATATTCCTTGTTATTTGTGCGACTTTTGGAATACTTAAACTTTAGTCAAATGGAACATCGTTATTCATTTTTTTATATCCTAGCCGTGCAAAGAGAACGGAATTTGAAAGCTTTAAATGATTTGACTATCGCTCAAAGCCTACTGTATTCTCATATTCCCCTTGCACGATAATTTCCGCAAATGTTTATTTAAACTAACACGAAGAAGATACAGGAATAAGAGTTTGTATGTGCGGTTAGTATAAGAGTAGAGAAAGTCATGTGAGTGCAACATAAGATTTTTCGTTGTACTTATTTTTTTCATTTTTTTTCTTTTTTAAGTTTTGCTTACAATAATTACCAGAAACTGATCCAAATTCTAAAAATATTTTGCCTTGGTGCTCCCATAATAAATATCTATTCAGAATTTAAATGTTTTATTTCCTACCTATCTTTAAATTCTCGTGTCTCATTCTTAATACATTTTTGGATATTTAAAAAAATATCATAACATACAATTCTATACAGTTTTACACAATGCACTAAGCTACAATGAAACATTGTGAAACAAAACAGATAATGTTGATCTGGGCATATTTCCTTCTTTATGCCTCCTTTAAGAGAAAAAAATTAATATTACGAAGAGTCAAATACAAAACTATATATAACTTGTTGCTTTAAGTTATAGTTGCTGATACGCTAAACAGTTTACTAAAATCATGACCCCCCACAGAGGCAACAAAATACTGTAAATATCTTGAAGGAAGCGGTCTTTAATTACAAAGCATTAATTAGCTATCAAGGGCAGAGTTACAAAACAGTGGAAGCTGCAACTTCCGCCATAAGCATCTCTTTTCCGGTCAGTTTGCGTCAGTCTCCTTTGATGTCTTCCTCAAACGCAAGAAGCTAGATCGACCGGTGAACGAACTACATCATGTAGAAGACGTAAGCTAAATTCCAATTATTGTACTTCTTGCCTTTTGTTATTTATTGTTACTAAACTTTACGGAATTTCCCTGGCGGAGCTTCCCACGGACTAAAACCACAGCCTGCATAGTCTATCACCAAAGTAGTAATATTTATTTGAATATTTACATAGTCTAGTTACACGAGCTAAGTGAAAATGTAAGAAATTCCCTGAAGTTTCGCGTTTAAAAAGTGTTCTATTTTATTTGTTCAGCTAATAAAGGAGAGGTTTCGATTCTAGTAATTGAAATGCTTATGAAAATATATCACCTATGTTGACGAAAGTTGTAATCTTTCGACGTTCTAACAGTTGGGGATGCAGCGCATTTTTTGTATTCCGAAGTTAACGAATTCCAATTAGTTTCACTTTCTGATCGCAGAATAATGGCTGAACAGTTATGCTTAGATAAACTCATGAATGGCCCGGCAGCCAGTGAACAATTGCTTGACAGAATATATTTTAATGTTAATACTGCTAATTTCAGACACTGTCCAATACGGTATCGCATAAAAATTCTTCCGTTTTGAGGTTATGTGTCAAATACAATAAACTTTCAACCAAAACAGAGTTGGATTTTACCTTCCCTTACAAATAGTTTAAGAAACAATTAAATATAGGAATTATTAGCATGTGATTTTCGTTTGTATCGCAGTTATCTGCTGAATCAGTATAGCATTTGCAATCTCTAGTCCTAAACTATAGTTTAATAGATGGTTCAATTTAATCTTACTTTCTAGTGCTTTTTGGTATTCTTTTATTTTTTATTGCATTTAAATTTGCTTAGTTATTATTTATTCAGTTGTAACACTTATGGTTCATTAGTATACAGTTTGCAATGGCATGACTTTAATAATAGCTTAATAGATCGTATGTTTTGAGGTCCCCTCAATCCAAAAAGGCATTTTTAGAAAAATGTGTGTGGGGGGAAGAGTGATGTGCGTGTGTGTGTGTGTGTGTGTGTGTGTGTGTGTGTGTGTGTGTGTGTGTGTGTGTGTCACTGTGCCTGTGTAGATCATAACTTAAAAACGAAAAGTCGGTTAAATACCAAAGTTGGTATTTAAGTTTAATAATGTGCTCTAAGGATAGGACTCGAAGATTTTTCCTCTACCTGAACTACCCTTTACATGGAAAATTTTTCGAGAATTTTGATTTTATGGAAAATGGCTAACGATTTTGAGTAAAATGTCATATATTTGATATACTTTTATGTCAAACAAAATTTATATTTTGAATTTTCTGGCTATAGCCTATGTACCCGTTTACTCTGAATGACTTTTGCATAACTGGTGAACCGTAAAAGATGGATTTTTTTTTTTTTTTTTTTTTTTTTGAGTGCACCATTTTGGATATATTCCTTGTTATTTGTGTGAGTTTTGAAAAGGTTAAACTTTCATCAAATAGGACATCGTTATTCTGCACGAAGAATATATACGTATAAGAGTGTGAGAATGGTTAGTAGAAGAGTAGAAAAAGTCATGTGAGTGCAACACACCAGAGTTTTAGTGTTAGTTTCTTTGTATTCTTGTTTTGTATTATAGTTAAACTTGTATAAATAAATGACACGCAGCTACTGTAATTGGAGCTTTACTCTGTTGTAGCACAAATGAATAAATAAATAAATAAATAAATAAATAAATAAATACATAAATAAATAAATAAATAAATAAATAAATAAATAAATAAATAAGTGTAGATAACTATTATGTTTATTTACAGCAAAAAAGAATGGGGTAAATTAGAGCGCATGTAACAATCTTTAACAATCACATTCCATACCCTCGAATTGTCAACTGCCAATTGGCAACTTATGACGACTGTATGTCCAAGAATTATTGCAGTGTAGGGCAAGCTAGACGACTTATCACAAGGTGAATGATGGAAGCGTATGTGGGTTTGGAATTAGTTCAGGTTTCTTAGATCTCTTAGGTCAAACTAACACAGACTCAATTGGGATGAGAAACCAGTAGTCGGAAATGCCTATTTCATGTTCCACGAGATATTGAACGACTAATAGGAAACGCATCGGTTTTCAAAAAAACCTGTCATCCGGAAAGTTTGAATGGGCAATGTTACCTGCAGCCTGAGGCGTGCTGCAGAGTTGGACATTCCTCTGTTCGTTGTCCTTGGAAGGTTACGGCTCAACATGGAGTGCCTGTTCATCTCAAAGTTGATGCCCGAGCTCACCTGGACAATAGATGCATTAGAAAGGCGGTTCACGTCTGTCGAGCTTCAGAACTTTGTATTTCTTTCCTACGAGAACCATCAAGTCGTCCATGTCTGAAAAAAACACCAGCTGGTTGTGATTGTCTCTCGCTTCAGGGCAGACATGCTGAAGGAATGCAGCGAAGTGGCATATAGATATCGGTACTGATCATCGGTGTAAAGTTCATGGAAGCTTAAAAATGCCCCACGTATCTACAACGGAACTTGGAAAATTCTCAGCTGAAAGGACAAGAAAAATAATTCCACAAATCCAGAAATTCGAATTACAAAAGTTACATCTAAAACTGAAATTTTAGCAATACTGGAACATCTATCCATCCAAGACATCCAGTTTTCTCACCCACATTCGAGGCACAGCTTAAAGTTTTCTCCTTATTCTTCAGATAAGCTGAGAAAGTGTTCCGAGGTATCCTGTATTCTTTCACGATTTCAGATTTTTTCTTCAAGCCCTTTTCAACTTCTCGAATCACGATTTTTTTCTGCAAAAGTTAGTCTTGTACTGGACACGCGGTTCAATAAGGAGACATTGTTGCATTGATTTGCAACACACTGCATTCAAGCGACAACAAAAGGCGCACGTATTTTAAACAAGGGGATTTGGGATCAGGTACGTGATGGTCATTGAAGCTGGCCGCTTCTCGATGACCGTCAGAGATGAATGAGGTTAATTAGCCTCCTTAACTGTCAATCGACCTCTGAACTCTTTCTGAGGTACCGCTATGTATGTACGTCAGTGCTTCCCGATACTCCAAACTGAAGTACCTTAATAGACAGATTTGGAATTCAAGAAAGCATCCTTAATCAATTGTCTTGGCATTCGGAGACAGCCACGTGGACGTCGAAGAATGTGACCATCACTATTTGATGACTGTTGTCTCTGGTTAACTTCTGCACCATGAGAATTTTCACTGAAACTGCTCCGGTAGTTTGGAACACATGACTTTAACAAATATTACATCAAGTGTGGGCGTGCTGGTTGCGGTTGGCTGGCCCAAGCTCTAACCGCAAGGTCGTGGGCTCGGACCTCCTTCAAACATGGACAGCTCTTTTCTTTTGTTTTCTTTTCACAAAACCTGCCGTTTCTTAGTGTCTAGAATATTTGGATACCTGCTTCAAACGAGATGGAGGCCACTGTTACTGTGCATTAACTTTCGACATTTTGAAAATTAGTCTCCAGGTGCTACAAGTAAAAACAAAATAATAATAATAATAATAATAATAATAATAATAATAATAATAATAATAATAATAATAATAATAATAATAATAATAATAATAATAATAATAATAATAATAATAATAATAATAATAATAATAATGTCTGCCAGCTATGTCCAGATACGTAATTTCTTATATCTGGACGTAGTGTGCGGATATTTTGATTTATTGAAACTTATTGATTACAATTTGTACACAATAGAATGTGCAGAAGTTACTAACCTAAATTAAACTAAATAACAATAATGAAAATTAGTGATATTTTAAAGTTATATGGGATCTCATAGTATTCATGCAGTTTATTGTTCCCTAGCCGCTGCTATTCGTGTCTGGTAGGCGGTCCAAGTCTCATCAGGCTGTCGTTTTGGCCTCGTACTTCTCCTTTCTGCTTACAGTTGTCGTCCAGTGATCCAATGAAATCTTCTGTTCTACGTAACTGTTCTTGGTATAACAGGTTCAGGAGTTTGGGGCACTTGGTTTCGGTTATATTGATTTGACAATCTTAACGATCGACGGGGTGATGGTGCAACAGTCGCTGGAGGTCTATAAAAATTTCTGAGATTTCTTTCTGGTTCAGTTTGTCTTAAAGATCTTTCTGCTATACTGATTTGAGTCGCTAACTCAAGTACCAATTTCTCAGATCGATACCTGGGATAGTTTGTTTCTTTAACAGCTGGCCATTGTAGCTTAGTGGTGAGGCTGTCGGAGTTAGGTCGTATGGCTGCAGAGGAATTAACTAAAGTATACTTTTTCCTTTATTATTACTCCGATTGCCTTGACTTAGTTGCAGTCATGGCTTAAAGATTCTTTGCTATTCTCACGGCGATGGTCTCGGAAATGCAACTGTTTGTTTTTAAATAACACTTTAAATTGCATTAACAATTTAAATTATTCTATTTTGTAGTACTTTGGGTTTGAAAATAATACTGATTTATATATCCCTGCTCGATACTTTCGCTTTTCCACAACCTTTAGACCGTTATATCCTTACTTCATTAGTTCAAAATTCCAAAATGTTTATTTCATTGTCTTTTGATGTAAATGTTTTAGGGGGCTTATACAAGAAACGGTTTCAGTGGTTAGAGCAGCCGGACGGTAACCGGTAGATCCGTGGTTCAAATGCTGGCTACGGCATTGAATTTTTCAGTTTCATTCTACCCTTTCAAGCTTTGTCCTACACACGGCTAGTTTGGAAGAGCAGTTAATTATATTAGTACAGCATTGAGAAAGGCTTTCAAATCAATAAAATATGAAAACTAAATACAAATTATGTCCGCAAAATCAAAACTACTGGGATTTCTCGACAAAAAACGAGTACTTAAGTTATATAAATAAGATATAAGTAAAATAGTACTCTGAAATAGGTATTTGAATGTTTAACGACAAAACCAAAGCCACGAGCTAACACGAGAAAAACCTAACCTCAAACATAAGAGAAACTAAGAAAAACTTTGAAAAATCCAAAACTAAATAGGCAAAATAAAAACAGAACGTTTTAAACGAAAAGAACTTCGGTTTTGATCAAGGATGATACAGTAAACAGTCGTTTTAGAAGGTACATTAATATTGAAAACCCCAGTCTAACCGCCAGGCAGCCAGAACAAGTCATTGCAACTATGTATAACAAAAGCCAGGGAATGTGACAAAAGCAAGCGTTCAACTGGCAGAGATAACACGGCCGTGATTAATTGAAAGTCAACGTTTCTTTCCGTGTTATTTGTCGAAGCATATGAAGTAAATGAAGTACGTACAAGTTCTTAATGCAAGTCGTGAACTAGCGATACCAGAAAACAAAACAACGACGATGGTGTTGAAAATAAATTACGTTAGGTGGGATAGACAGCTGGTACAACTTAAATGGGCCGGATGTCTCTGCAAAAACGATTGAGAAGCGCCTTGTAAATGAATCTAGAAACGTCTGGCGAGTTTCCGCTGCTACTCATTCATTGGCAGGGTAACTCACCTTGAGGACGAGAGAACCAATTAAACACACACCGTTACGACATTCCAACTATATTTAACATACACTCCACACATTTGAGTGCTACGAGAACAGGATGTGATCTTGCTTCATTCTCAGAAATAAACAGTCGCTCTGGAAGCACTAACATTTCAGAGTACTCGGTACTCATTCACCAATTTCACCAGTTATTTAGCCGAAACATTTATCACAGATTTATCGCTAACGCAATTGCAGCTTAAAAATAATATCCATGGTGCTATCTACTTATACTTCTAAGCAAATAATGTTCAAAACATTAAAATCGAATATCACACTTATCAATTGTGTGTACTTCTTCTGGAATACAGTTGCTTGTAATCAAAGATTACATTTTCTCTAAATATAAAACGTCTTCCTAAAAAAACTAATGAAGTAGGTGTATAATTCTTTTATATCAAATTATATAAAGCATTAACCCAAAACAGTAACTAATATTGAGAAAAGGTTTTTAGATCTCTTATCAAACTTCAAACAACATTTACTTGTCCACCTCTGGTGTGGGTATAGTGTATCTGTCTCACATTTAAAATGTCCTGTTTTCGAATGTCGGCCAAGGTGGGTTACCTAGACAAGGTTTTATCCGGGGCTTCCCCTTACTCTGAAAGATGGGTACCGGGTAACTAAGCTTTGTGGGCTCCGGGCTCATCTGAGCATCACTTCAGCCATTTCATTCACCATCCTGTATGACCTAACCAATTAAAGGGCGTTAAAGTTTAAAAAAGAACAAAACATACAAGAAACTAAAGTTCTAAAATCTCGCCGGTATTTGCACAGTCCATTTGAACGTCACATTGAAAGGTAACACCACAATTTGATCTTGGCCCTCTTGTTCCATGAAAATTTTGAAAAGTTATTCACCAAAGGAAGAAAGAAAAAGAGAAAGAGCGAGAGAAAGATAAGAAGAAGAGAGAACGATAAGAAGAGAGAAAGAGAGAAAGAAAGAAAAAGAAAGAAAGAAAGAAAGAAAGAAAGAGAAGGAAGGAAAGAAAGAAGGAAGGAAAGAAGGAAGGAAAGAAAGAACGACAAAACGAGAAAAAGAGAGAGAGAGAAAGAGAGAGAGAAAGAGAGAGAGAAAGAGAGAGAGAGAGAAAGAAAGAGAGAAAGACAGAAAGAGAGAAAGACAGAAAGAAAGAAAGAAAGAAAGAAAGAAAGAAAGAAAGAAAGAAAGAAAGAAAGAAAGAAAGAGAAGGAAGGAAAGAAAGAAGGAAGGAAAGAAGGAAGGAAAGAAAGAACGACAAAACGAGAAAAAGAGAGAGAGAAAGAGAGAGAGAGAGAAAGAGAGAGAGAAAGAAAGAGAGAAAGACAGAAAGAAAGAAAGAAAGAAAGAAAGAAAGAAAGAAAGAAAGAAAGAAAGAAAGAAAGAAAGAAAGAAAGAAAGAAAGAAAGAAAGAAAGAAAGAGAAGGAAGGAAAGAAAGAAGGAAGGAAAGAAGGAAGGAAAGAAAGAACGACAAAACGAGAAAAAGAGAGAGAGAAAGAGAGAGAGAGAGAAAGAGAGAGAGAGAGAGAAAGAAAGAGAGAAAGACAGAAAGAAAGAAAGAAAGAAAGAAAGAAAGAAAGAAAGAAAGAAAGAAAGAAAGAAAGAAAGAAAGAAAGAAAGAAAGAAAGAAAGAGAAGGAAGGAAAGAAAGAAGGAAGGAAAGAAGGAAGGAAAGAAAGAACGACAAAACGAGAAAAAGAGAGAGAAAGAGAGAGAGAAAGAGAGAGAAAGAGAGAGAAAGAAAGAGAGAAAGACAGAAAGAGAGAGACAGAAAGAAAGAAAGAAAGAAAGAAACAAACAAACAAACAAAGAAAAAAGAAAAGAAAAGAAAGAAAGCACTGACGAAAAATTATCGAGCACCATAAAATAAGAATTAATTGAACCTGGGATTGAGTTAACTTTGTTCATTCGCCTTTTACGGTTTCTATTGTTTCTCTTGTACTCCCTCAATGCCCAAAAACAAAACCTGCTGAAGTCGGCATTCCATTACGGAATATAGCAACGTGGAATCGCAATGGCTTCATGAACTACTGCAAGACTGCACAATACACAGGGGAATCACCAGTGCGACTCGAGGATTCTTGCTTCCTGCATAGTCACTCAAGAACATACCTCTCAACAACCACTACAATATTGAACACTTTCAGGTAAATGGCATGCGATTTTCGTTAAACTGAGTATCAAATTTGGATTATGTATTTGTATTTCACCCAAAAATCGAATAACACGATTTCATCAGAAGTACTTCTTTGAAAACTCCTGAACCCTAAAACCTCAGAAAGCGGTATCCGCGCGCGCGAATGCATGTACGTACAGCATAATATTCGAAAAGTCAGATAGGTATACGACAAACGGGTACCCATTTCCAAGAACACGAGACCAAGATGTTCACGGAACTCTCCCACCTCAAAACTAGTTTATCACTTTCATATGAAAGAAATACATTTGAAGACTAAAATTTAAAAGTTTAAACTTTTTACATGTCCATCATATAGGACTTGAATTTCTTTTAACGTAAAGTAAGTACTGTATTATATCCAAAATTCCTATGTCAAGATTTCACCGGAAACATACATTTTGAGGCCCCATGAATCCAAACGTACTTAAAACTACCCTTTACATGGAAAAATCTTTCGAAAATTTTCATTTTCTCAAAAAGGGCTCTAAAGATTTTGCTTAAAATGGCATATGTTTAAGAAATTTTATGGTGAATTAAATGAGAGATAAATCAAATCTTACTCTACAAAAATGTGGGTTTCGTTAAAACACAAGTTATGTCCAAATGCATTTTTTGTGGAGTGAACCATTTCGGAGATATTCCTTGTTATTCGTGTAAGTTTTGCAGTAGTTACTTTTCTCAAATGGAAGGTCGTTATTCATGTTTTTATCTGTTTAGCCGTGCAAAGAGATCGGAATTCCAAAGCTTTAAAAGATTTGACTATCGCTCAAAGTCTACTGTATTCCCATATTCCCCTTGTACCTACAAGGAAATAAACAGACAGTAACATTAAGAAGATAAAGGAATAAGTGTTTCTAAGAATAGTTACAAGTCTCTACAAGAATAGAGAATGTAATGTGAGTGAAACATAAGTTTTTTGTAATAATTTCTTTGGGATGTAGGTGCTCAGGACCAAGAAAATCAATTTAAAGTTTGCTATAATTATTACGAGCAAATCTATGATAAAATTGTTAGTTAACTGGTTGAAATTTGTAGCAAGCGGCAATTTCAGTTTATGACTTAGTTTGTCATTAAATAGGAACCAAAATATCTGCGATACCTATCTGTATTTTGGATCCAGTTTACCCCAGTTTATTTTGAACCCACTTGTATTACTTCCACTTATTATAATTAAACTTAATTTCACCGGAGCTCACTCGACTGAATAGAAAGTACCTTGCAGTCAAGGAATGCATGCGTGAGGAGCATTTTGTTTTTGTCTGCCCTTCCCCTCCCCATCCCTCTCCGACATTTTAAGCAGACGACTAAATATAGCACCCCTTTCCGGATGATACTGTCTATCTAAGTCTGGTTACAACATAAGTGAGCTAACTGGCCTCGTGCCATGGCTTTTTCACGTTACCTCAACAGACCTCATTATTGCGACGACCTTCTTTCATACCAACACTGCAAATATTTCTACCCTCTCAATTTAACATACTTATTTTACTTCTTTCTGTTTGTGTTCATAAAAATAATCTTATTTCTATTAGGCTAGCGTATATTTAAAATACTGGCCCTGTAATTTTACTTGCTCGTATACTATTGTTATTGGTAATACTGTGCTCCTGGAGACTGATGCATGAATCAGCAGTAAAGTTTAAATTTATAACCATGAGAGAGATGTTTTCCGCATTAAGAAATTGTATAAGTATAGTGGACACAGTTTATCGGCAGTTCCCACGAGTTCAAAATGGGCGACATTACTCTAAACAGCTGACAAAAGAATCGCAAAAAGCAGTCCTGCCAACGTGCATAATAAATGCATTTCTAACCTCAAATATCACAGTGATAAAGTAACATATTTTCAAACGATAATAATGCTTGAACATCGTTACACTAGACATGATGAACGTACTCACCTTCGGCAAATCTTGTTGTTTTGGATAAAATCACTTCCAAGCGCTAAATATCGTAATATATATTTTATGCATTACTGTGTAGCGAACACAAAAATAACAACAGTAACTATAACAGCATATATTGCTCTAAAATAATTCAAGACAAAACCATGCAAACACGAGCAGTACGTCCACAGATTAATTAATACGGCATCTAAACAGAATCTTGTTTTAAAATCTATCGGCTGGCCTTCCTGCAACGTGTTCACAAACAAGGACTTCTAAAGCAACATAACAGACGCAATAACACCAGCTATGACATGGTTATATGTTACGAACAATTGGCGGCACTAATGCAACCAACCTAACGGATGGAATATCACCAAATATAACCAGACTACACCATAATGGGGGGAAAACGTCAAGGTTGTTTTTTGGGGTATCTCAATAAGCTGTGCCTACTATATCTCAGTATACACAGCAACATATTTCCCGGGGAGCATGTGCGAAATGGCGAATGTATAAGAAATGCAGTGAACGGAGGTATCTGAGTAGACTATCGGTAAGGGGTTTGGTAACACGAGACGAGTTTTTGCTACTGCGCAAGCGCCTTCCTTTGTGACGGAGACTTCCCGTACATTAATTTTGTCCAAAGCCTTCAGTATTACAAACACAGCAAGTAATTACACAAAAGTCTGATCTAGTAGTTTCAATGTGCAGAAAAAATGAAAAAATGCAGGTAGTATGAGACAGTGTAGATAAGTTTGCCTCCACCCCAGAGCACACTTTCTTGGAAATTGCGCCGCCTTTTCTGTCAACTCCATGCAAATGTACATATATGGATTTGCAATGACTACAGAAAGCTTCCCTCTGTAGTTTTAAAATATTAAGACATTGTTTCCAGATTTTTTCACTGTTGGCTTCAGAACTACACAGAAATACATCCGTGAAGTCAATCTGAGGCGTTGATGAGGATGTTAACGAAAATATTGATATTCATGACTGTCATTTTTTACTTCGTCAGATAAAACTTCACTTTTATCAGAATTTCAAGTACCATGCCTAAAACTTTGCTTCACTAAATTCCCATAGAGTGGCTTTGAAATCATTACACATAAAAGGTTGAACACTTAGTGTAATTTTTAAAAGCTTATGAAAGAAATCTTGAAAAATGTCAGCATTAAAGTGACTTCTCTTTCTGTAAATTAAAACTTACAATTTTCTTTCCATTCATTTGGCAATTAGAAAGGGTGAAATTAAAAATTAATGCACTCTCGCTTCAGTGTATAGAGGGCTGTGAAGTTAGTAAACAACCCACAACTGGAATACACAAACCCACGTTGCATATCATGGTGTAGAAAAGAAATTACGTCACTAGTGCATCATATGTGAGCATGATGCAAGGATAATTTGCTATGTCCGACAAGCACTTACGACCTACGTGTTACGTCTGATCACTGTAGGTGTTCAATCTAGGCGCTAATGGCTCAAGGTGGCAAAGAATGGAGCCTGTGTTTGGCATGTAGAATGACATTATCTGTGGTGAATGAAACCATTAACACATGATGAGCATGCCATTCACGGCTACCAACGTGACAACATGCCTACAATATCAGATAACAGATCGTTCACCTGCATTCATATCACACACATGTAAATATGGCACATCCCTCAAATGGGGACTTGTCTGTGTCAGTCTCAACAAAGGGTTATATTTGCATTTCAAAAACCATAACTGTGTGCATAATATCTGACTGAAGTGCCAGTGAAAGGATGAGGAATAGCGAGGAGTATCTATCTCGTATGATTACTTATTCACAATCCATCACATGGCTGCTGAAGGAACAATTTCAACAGGTGTCCACATGCAAAGCAATGTCATCTGAAGTCCATTTATTACACATACTATTGGTCTATAACCAGTACTGTCTGTAAAAGCGGGCATAAAAGGTACCATTAGCTTCAAAGCTATATCTTATTATATTAATTCACTTTATAATGACAGCGCAATTATTAGAATTATTCACCCAGTATGTTTGTTCCTTTCTGCTGTTGACAATTCTCATTTAGTTATTAATTAATAATTACGTCAATAATACTACTGTAGTCTAGTGTACTTCCTATTCCAGGCTTGGATGACTCAAGCGATGCCTTGAGCGACCTCCATATTTTTCACTTCACTTTCGTTACCAACCAAAGTCGTGAGCAATCTACGCTCTCTGAGCACCAGTTCCCCAGTCCTGTTCGATCCTATCACTTGCTGAAAAATGCATAGACGAAGCAAATTTGGCTATTGCTGGTACATTTCCATAAACCATCAACTTTCAGCTTCTGCATTTTCAAGTCTCCAAAATAAATATTTGAATTATGATATTTTCATTCTTCCCCTTTACTTGTAAAACGAAAATACATCAGTCGTGCATAAAGTGTTGTTCCAAAATTAAAAAATTAAATGACTATTTTCTTTCAAGAATATTTAGTTCTCTTTTAACTTTTAAGAATGTATTTTAAGGTATCCCACATTTTATTTCGCACTTGCTACGTTCTGACATAGAAATCTGAAAACAATTTATACAAAAACATTCAAATGTTTAAGAGCTAAAATACTGCATCAAGTCCACTCTTTCTCGATGGAATTGTCAGTAACAATTGAATATCAATAGGGCTTTTAAAGAATGACAAGGTATTGAACAATTCCATTCCAACCATTAATGAAGTATATCTCGGATGTGGCTTATGGCACAAAAAATGGAATAAATTGCGTATTATAAATAGATGTGCATTTTTGTGTAGTATGTTTTCGTCGATTATTTAATGTATACCAGTTATACAAGATAGTATACAAAATTTCTTTCGAATGTACAGGACTTCCCACAAAATTGAAGATATACAATTTAGTTGCTGTACAGTTGTTTAAATAAATGGTATTTTAATGAAAAGCGTTAGAGTCAGTTTAGAGAAAAGTATTTTTTTAAAAAATATGAAATGTAAATACTTGCGGAGGAGGGAAGTCTTCGGTTTTTTTTTAATTTAAACACAGTTTTAGTATTTATTCTACTTTTTGAGTTATGCTGTTGAGTTTTCCTAAAAGTTTATTATTATTATTACTATTATTATTATTACTATTATTATTATTATTATCATCATCATCATCATCATCATCATCCAGGGAGTCTCAAAACGTGTATATTTTAGAAATCTAGGATTGAATTTTTGGTAGAATAAAAATACTACTTTCTCTACCTGTTATGTATGCAGTAGAGAAAATTGAAAAATACTATTCATTTTTATAAAATGTTTTAAAATGAAATTTCGTTTATGTTGTAAAATAAGTTTTACATCCTCTATAGCGTCGCTTTTTATTTCCTTTTTGATTCAGTTTCGTTCGATCACTGATTTATGTAACTCATACAATTTACTTAGGTCCTAATAGTACCTTGCTGTGATCAATTTTTTATTAGCAAACAGAACATTTAACTTCGTGTTGCCTAAGAAGGGACAAAAAAGAAGATCAAACAGATGAAGAAACAAATGCCGCCTGGTTCGAACTGAGCCCGCCTTTTATCTACACCAACTCGCCCATCTGAAATTAGAATCAGTTTTCTTGGAACGACCATCTTATGCATTTGGAAATGCGTTGCAAAGCCTTTGGCAGGATGCTCCTTCTAGCGTATATTGACATACATGTAAATTATCGCCTTTCTGAACAAAGAAAAAGGAAAAGGTGCTGTAAGGATGGCTAGGGAAGTGGCGGCAGTGTTCCAAAGATTTTGACATAGATGTTCACTAAGAAATCCATTGATCCGAAAGTTTGGGGTTATAAAATTCTTCAGGAAATAATTATGTATATCGGTTAATTTAATTTATATTCGACAAACAATTCACAGAGAAAATTTCGCACCTTAATGTCGTTTATCTTTACCAAATTGTCTATAAAAAGAACTACGAAATTGTCCAAGAAACCTTAAAAAAACTTGCGCTATTACGAACGAAAATGCTGCGATGTGATTTCATCTGATAATTTGAGCATTGCAATATCAGCTTCTAATTAAATTTATTCGCAATAAAATTACAAAAATCAAGAGACGTGCGACTATTACACTGGAACACTAAGCTTTAATTATAAAAAAACAAGATAAAGCTATTCAAAAGAGAAACGTTTTAGTCATTCCTGCAGCTAAACATTGCGTGCTTCATTCTATGGTATAGATGGGGGAGAACTGACTCAATGAGTCACTTTCCGTACATCATACTTTTAACCCCTTCCACTGCCTCAAAGCGGTTAGTTACGCGCTATTGACTGTATACCTCAGAGAACCAGCCAGTCTTTCAAATGTTGTCAGGAAGTGGAGAGGGTAAATACTCGACGGCATTCCTGTCACCCCGCTTCCCCATGCGTGTTCTATGGTCATAGAAGCATTTAGATGTCACTGCGTTAATTCTAGAGGGAAAAACACTTCTTTTGTCTTTGGTAGTCGAGGGCAAGTTAACTCTTGGATGTTAACATTTCTACTAATTTCGTTCAATTCGCGCGCGCATGCACACGCAGTCATCCATACTTCCAGACTAAAGAGGATGGGAATAATTCTGGTTAATTAGTATTCTCCCATCGGGGTCGAACCCAGAATCTCTGGATTTGAAGAAAGAAAGGAAAAACAAAGAAAACGTAAGGAAGAGAAAGGATCAAAGGGAAAAGTGAAAGGAACAAAGGGAAAAGAGAAAGAAAAAAAGGTAAATGAGAAAGGAAGAAAGGGAAAAGTGAAAGGAAGAAAGGGAAAAGTGAAAGGAACAAAGGGAAAAGTGAAAGGAACAAAGGGAAAAGAGAAAGAAAAAAAGGTAAATGAGAAAGGAAGAAAGGGAAAAGTGAAAGGAAGAAAGGGAAAAGAGAAAGGATCAAAGGGAAAAGTGAAAGGAACAAAGGGAAAAGAAAAAGAAACAAAGGGAAATGAGAAAGGAAGAAAGGGAAAAGAGAAAGGAAGAAAGGGAAAGGAGAAAAGAAGAAAGGGAAAAGAGAAATGAAGAGAGTAAAGAGAAATGAAGAAAGTAAGAAAAAGAAAAGACGAGAGAAGAAAGTGACAAAGAAAAAGAAAGAAAGAAAAAATAAAGAAAAAAAGAGAAAAAGAAATAAAGAAAGTGACAAAGAAAAAGAATGAGGGAAACACTTTCACATATGAAGCTGTATGAGGAATTAGCTTATAATTTTCAAGCACCAATTTATCAGTGAGATAATCAAGTGGGCGCGGTTGGTCTGATACAAACGCGAGAGATGCACTGAAAAGCTGCAATGTTTATCTAGTGCTAAGCAACTGCCAGCAAGGTCTACCGACTGTCGCTATAGTCGAAAGAGCCTTGTTTCAGCAGCAAGAGCAAATGCTCAAATAGTTGGGGACGTTATTCCGGGAAGCCCTTGCTATTCAGTCAACATGTCTATAGATAGGTCGGTAGGTCGGTTTAATGATACAGACAGGTAATTTCCACTTTACATGCTGTACACTCACAATTGTTTATGCATACCTACATGAATATGCATCATGTCATTATCTACCCCGTTATTGGAATGCACTACACAAAATTAAGTGAGAAAAGGTAAAGCCTATGCTTCAAACACTCGCCCAAGCTTCCTATACGTACTTACTGTCAGATTCAATCTGAACCTTCCAACCTTAAAGCTATATTTATTTCACAATCGCATTCCTGTCTTAGTCGTTTTCATTTCTTTTGGGAATTGTCATGTTATTATATTATGTTTAAAATTCCAGCTAGCACTCGTGGTCAGATATGTGGATATGTGGAGAAACTACAATTATTTACGATATACAAGTTGAAAATACAACTAAACATACAATTGAACCTATTTTTTTATTTACTGAATTTTATTTTAAATTATTCCTTCAGTTTAATTCTATACATTATATTGTTTGTACTTTGGTTTATTAAAATATGTACAACCCTTTGTAAGACGGAAACCCGTGAAAACGGAAAAAATATTACTGGAACGATCACTTTCCGTTTTAGGCAAGTCTTACTGTATTTATTCTACCAACTCTAATACACCCTTAGTCTAATACAATAATAAGATAAAACAAATATAAATAATTTTAACCATATTTCGCACAGTATACAATTTATTCCTTCCTCTTGGAGTTGTTTATATCTAAAACTTCCCCTTATATTCAACATTTTGTTTTATATAATGGAGAAGTTTATTATGACCACTAACTACTTTTATCCCTAATTATCCTTTAACATTTTCCCTATTTCTCGTAGTTCTTTTAACCATTTTAACCTCATTTTTCGAAAATACTTTCCTGCTTTCTCTATGTGTTCGTCTGATTTTGAATTAAAATTTGTCTCAACTGTTAGATCTAATAGGGAATCATTCCATTTTTTTTTTTTGGGGGGGGGGGTTACTAGATTCTATCTTCCTTTATCCGTACCATTACAATCCAAAATATAGTATAAATTACCATACAATCTACCGCATTTTGTGTATTTCTCCTCCGTTTTTATTCCTATCATACCACTTATGTTCATTACCCCCATCCTAACCCATGCATACCCCATTCTGGCCACTTTCCTGCATAGTTCTATGTATTTCTCTCCCTCATTCCATTTAAAAAAAAAACTGTAATCTATTAATGACTTTTTGTGGTTAAAGCTACCCACAATTGCGTCCTTTTCCATAACCTGCACCCTTATTCTAATCTCTCTCCAGTAAACCCTTACTTTTGTTTCTTTCTGCACATTTTTCGCGCATACTTATTTCCTCCAATAGTATCTGTATTTTGTGTATGTAAGTTTATTTTTGCTTTACTTTTCTTCTGCACAACCATTCATTGTTTTAATACTATATCATTTTCCTTCAATGAATTCTAAACCAGTTTTTAACTGTTGTTTGTACCATATTACCTTTTGCTCCTACTATCCCTAGTTCTGTCTGTGCTACTCCATTTATTGAACTCCTTCGTAACCCCAATATTATTTCACAAAACTTTCTGTGCATTATGTCTATATTTTCCTAACCTTTTCCCAGCCCCACATTTCTGCTGCATATATTACCCTTGCTTCTATCACTGCTCTATATATCATTTCTAGTCACGTAATTTTCATTTCTGATATTTTTTGATAAGGTAGGTATAAACGGAGGAGATTCCAGCTGCGGCAAGCATCATCAGCGGCGTTGCAAAGCTCTCCTTAGTCTCTCCGTCGCTACAGGAGAGCTTTACAACGCCGCTGATGATGCTTGCCGCAGCTACAAGCGAAATGTCTGGGAGTGGGACGAAGAAGCTCTGTGGATCATGGCCTCTTAGCCCAGAATAATATTTTCTAATTATTATTCCCAGCATTTGCCTGGTGACGCGAGAAAACCCCCTGTAAAACCCATGAATCAGGAAGGTAGGCTGCAGGAATCGAACCAACAACTTCCCTAACACGAACCTCACACGTTAGGTGCACAGTCATCGAGAGAGAGAGAGAGAGAGAGGGGGGGGGGGGGGCAAGAACGCTGAGCACTCGACTACAGGAGCAATCGACCATGATTGTTAAATGAATTAGACTTTTTTTAAAACAAGCTGTTTTTTGTTTAGATTACGGATGAATGATTATTGTACTTTCAACTTCATTCGCAGTCCAGAGGCACAACCTGAACCAACTGATAGTAATATTAGTGCCATAGAGTATTAACTCTTCAATCTACAATATCAGTTGAGGTTTTGCTGAAGTACTCAGAAGATAGCATCACGTAATATAGGTACTAACTCGAACTGAATGCCTTAAAGCGTCGCTACAGCGTCTCTTTGCGCCGAATTAAAGAGTAATTGCCAAACAACCTCTAGAAAACCTACAAAATTAATAGTTGTCAGTTTTCAACTTTACTACGGAGATAAATCTATTAGTATGTCTATGCTATATATGCGGAGAACTAACACAATGTGTCATTTCCCCTACACCATAGATCTAACCCCGTCCACTCTGCCGGTTAGCTATCAGGCCACGCCTTCCACTGTTATCTACCTCAGAGAACCAGTCAGTCCCTCAAATTGTGTCAGTGACGCAATCATGTCGCATAAGAAGGTAAAAAGACACTTCAAAGTCCAATGGGAACTTAAGTACTTTCTGTTTCTGGTAAAAGTAAACCTTTGTTTGCTATGCCAAAAGAAAATGTACATAATGTAATCACCATCACGTAATGATAAAACCAATACACTATGTTTCTAATTGATCCCGCCACTGCACACCTTGAAACTTACCTTGTTTGTAAAGACGCATGTATCCGTAAATAAACTGCCTGTATTTGGTGATGGGGTAAGTGGAGAGGGTAAACAATGGATTACATTCCTGTCACCCTTGTTCCCCATGCCTATGCGTAAGCTTCGAATTCAATTGACTAAAACTTCGGCGTTTATAAGGTTATGAAATGACTACGCCTCCGGTGTCCCTACAACTGGAGAAACTGTTTGTCCTATGAGAATTATGTATATGTCTATTCCCTGGCAGAGCAAAACCCGTTTCTTGCAACATCACTGGGCTGCTCAGTCATCTTCGAGAATTGCCTATTCAGGACTTCGATACAAACGTCTTGTTTGCGGTCCATTGTTTCCTGGGTGTTAAATTAAGCAAATTAAAAGCTTCCGCCGTACGGTTTAGAGGACGTTCGGGTCAGCGCACCCCATTGTGATACAAATTTCATCGCCGCAGCGTGAAAACCGTGTGAACTGTGAACCATTGCACGTCTTGCACCAGGTGCATGAAGCCTTTATTTCCTGTCTACACTTGTGCAATAACTGCAGTGCATACACAACTTAAATACACTTCGGTCTAATTGCGCCAAACGCCATGCGGAATCAGTTTGTTGCGCAAGTCTTGATCAAAAGGTAAACTCGTGTCACAAGGAGAGGGCACAGGGAATCCTATCCTATCCGCATCATTGTCGTCAGTCCCGCTGTAACACAAAGGTAAAGAAAAAGGACGGTCGAAGGTGCAGCCTGAATGTGAGAACAGATTTGCTCTCGTTTGTAATCTTACGAAATGATTATAAATGATGAAACCCGTTTATACATACAGAATGATGGAAGTATAAGAGCAGATTAACAGATAATTGCTATCTTAAGGATACCCTTTTTGTGTAAAGAGGCTAAAAATTTCAAAAACTGACAAAATGGATTTTTGTTTTATCAAACAGTATAAACCGTCTCCTTTATTTTGATATACTTTTTATCGCGTTTTGACCTTTTTAAACTTAGTTCTCTAATGTTTTTATTTTTAGCAATGTTTCCTCTTTACACGGCTGCAAATGATGCAGTTTTCAGTACATATGCACGAAATTTGGTGTACTTGCTTAGAAACAAATAAGAA
Organism: Tenodera sinensis; assembly: GCA_030765045.1. NCBI lineage: Eukaryota > Metazoa > Arthropoda > Insecta > Mantodea > Mantidae > Tenodera > Tenodera sinensis. Next base: position 138,471,349 of record CM060968.1, read on the forward strand.
TTTTTATAACATGAATAACTTTTGAGCAATTAAATACTGAAATTTACATTTCGAAATTTAAATGAATAAAATAATGAACTTAAACTTTAAAATCTATTTTTATAACAACCTTAAGAAATTCTCATCAATTTGCTAACATTCTATTAAAGAATATAACTAAAAATTACTAAGTTTTTCAAATCAATATTGCATCGTGGGGAACCATTTATAAAAACATTTAAAAAGTATAATAAAATATTAATATCTTAGCAACTAATTTGGCTAAACGTACGATATTTGGTAGATTTACTCTCCACTATACAGTGATTGTTGTGTTAAAATTCGAAATCAATCCAATAAAAACTGTAGATTTTTAAAATTTCACAGATGGGTATCCTTTAGGTTATACAATTTCCTAATGATGGTTTCTGCACGGTGCAACTGCCCCACCAAATGAACAACGCTTGTCAATGTAGACCATCCGTTTTGCTTCCAACGTGTTCACAATTCAATACTTCACCTGCTGCCCAGATAGTCTGGTTCATTAGCTTTGCAGAAAACTAGCTCTGCTCCCCCCCCCCCCCCCCACCCTCTTCACAACAAACCGTCTCGCGCTCTCGGAGAAAACAAACACGTATGGCTTGTGTGTGCCACTCGTACTTGCAGATACTAACCAATCTGAAGACATATCATACTTAACTGAAATCATTAGTCTGCAAATAGAAGTGAATATTTATGTAATTTTCTTCATTACCCTGTCCTCAGTTACCAACACAAACATACCAAAGAGCAAGAGGACTGGAGATTTCGTAACTATGGGCATCTTCAAACAAAGGGACAGTTACAAAACCATTTTTCCCAACGGTAAGTAGGAGACTAAATTTTAAATGGCCTATATTCCCTAATTTATTAATAAACGAAGGCTTTGCCGGTCGGGGTCATAATTAGTAAAATATGCTTCCGGGCTAAGAGGCCGAAGTCCACTGGGCTCCTTGTTTCCACTCCCAGACGTTTCACTTGCAGCTGCGGCATGCATCATCAGCGGCGTTCTAAAACTCTCCTTGTTCTCTCTGTCGCACACGTTACAAGAACTGAAGGTCAATGTAATGAGAGATATACAATCAACATGAACTTTCGCGAGTAAACAAGAATTGTTTTCGGAGATATAGGCAATGCGTTTACCTTGATCATCAATTTCAACATCTGTTGTGATGCAGGTAAGCCTAATGTAAGTTAGTACAGCAGTTAGTGTTCTGCACCCGTTACTTGCCGGTCCTTTAGGCGTAATTCTGGCGGAGAACGCGCCGGCCTTCGCTCAGTCCGGTGCCGTCGCGGGGCGGTGTGGCCGAGCTACGAACACACTGTGTATAAACACAGAGAGAGAGAGAGAGAGAGAGAGAGAGAGAGAGAGGGGGGGGGGGGATTGCCTCGATTCAACATTCTTAAATTCAACAACGCAAATAGAAAATTACCAAAAAATGTTTGCAGTAAAACTACTTTGCATACTTTAACTAAGCTGTAAGATTAGAATAAGAAACTTTGTGATGCGTAATTTAAGTTAACTGCACGATTTATTTTCAAATATTATGTAATTATTTATTGTTTAACACTTTGTATTTTTTATTCAAAGTTGCAAGCTTGGTATGCACTTCAGTTTTGATGAGTTTGTCAACCAAACTGTTACTAAAATTAGCTTTTGTTTGTGTGTCTTAATTTGCTAGCAATATACAAGTAAAAAAAAAAAAAAAAAAAAAAAAAAAAAAAAAAAAAATGTTGAAATCAGACCGGAACGATGCTCGTGTTATACTGCTTCGAAAGAACAGTTGAAGTTTCGTTGATTAAAAGTATTTAGCTGATTTTCTTTAAAAAGTTAAATGTGATTCACTTCTGCAGAAAGTCACGCCACATCCTTCCATTGAGTTGTTTAAATTTTCCAATTCATTTCCAATCATACGATGTCATGCCTACAAGCAGTTGAGTCATATTATGCAAATGAGAAACAATTTACATACGTTAAGTGCTTTGCATAAGTGCAAAAAATATTTTAGGCCACCATACGCTCGCAGGAACACCGATGTGTTTGTTCAAACGTATTTAACAGCAGAAGGAGGCCTTGAGTGCAGGAAAAAATTAATTATACACGTTATTTAAGTTGAAAAATTCTCTGGCGATCTTGTTGCCATAGTTCGGTAAAAATCATTTGTTACCAAAACTTCAAGTTATCCTTGGCAGACATAGGAATTCTTGGGCAGTTATCAAGTTATCCATGTTCAAATCAATTCACTACTAAGGAGGCAAAACTACATCGAGTGACCGGTAAAAAGCGGACAGAGTGCTATATACAAACGCCAAAAGACTATATGGCTGACAGTTTGTTAATTGGAAACTCCATACCTAGGTCGAATGACGCTCCAACCTATTATTCTGCCCTAGCTTTAATGCTTAGAAATTTCGATGGGTGATCTATAGAATGGCAGGTGGTTTAACGTATGGTAGGTCGCTCCATCTTGCTGGATACAGATATCTTGGATATGTTCCATATCATCAAGTTGATCGGCAAACTCTGTGAACATCCTTTTGTAAGCAATAGTGTCGACTTATCTTATAAAATATATTGGCCTAGTAATTTTTAAAACAGTTATGTCAAAATACTGCCACTTTGGCTGCTAGCAATTAGATTAGGCGTCTCATTTGGGTCTGCTCTCCGCGGTAATAAGCTTAGAGAAGTGAAAAAAGTTCCGATAAATGGCTAACTTCCTCTCGCATATCTCTTCGCGAGTAGATTTAGACTCGATTACCTTCTTAAACGGGACCTTCCTCCTCTTTGTCCACTGTACGTCCTTTTCTCAGTCAGTTACGTGTTCCTAGGGTGTGCTTCCCTAAAGCAGCTTCAAGAATCTCTGCAACTGCCTGTCAGTCTTGCAGAAGTCTTGGCGCACGATGAACAAGTGGTTGCTATAGCTTTGAAGTTGTTTAGCAATGGTAAACAAACCTAAGGATTTAGAATGTTAGGTATTTTTGTTTCTTACTTTTTCAACCATTTTTATAACCTATATTCTGGCACTTGCCTGTTTATTTGGTATGTTTATGGCTTTTGCCATGATCCATTTTACAAGGGCGCTGATGTACATGTTGAGCGCCCGTAAACCTACATCTGTCTCTTTCTCCCCCTCCCATCCGTTTGTCTCTATCATGTAGATTTACAGTACACCTATATTTGGAATCGTAGGAGCTGAATATCCCGACAAATCAAATAAGGCTACTTGTTAACTACTTGATGTCCAAAATTCTCGAGTTGTTCTGAAGGACATCCTGAACCAAACTCGAATTCTTTTTTGCTCCATCAGGCTTCTTTAGTTGCTGCACTGCCATTGTTTTATACAGCCGAAGATGTGCATTCTTTGCTCCCTTAGATAAGTTGATTACAACTGTATGATGGCTGATCCCTGGGACTCGAAGCAACCTGCTTTCACTTGTTCACAGTTCTCTCTGGCATCAGTAGCAGATGTTTTACGGGTTCATCCAGGAGGGATCTTGTACTGACCAGTTTCCGGTTTAAATATTGTAACGTCGAATTCGATGGCACTTGTGCGCCCTCCAAAGTGTCCTGTACAATCACTGTAACAAACGATTCTGTGACAATACCTAGAAATAAACACACGTTTGGTGTACTGCGTTGTTTCTGGTTGCTGGTGAAATACTGTGGCCAACTATGACAATCTACATTGGTAAGATTAAGTGCCCTTCATTTAAAAAGTGGTTTGAAATTGATCGGACTTAGTTGTGTTTGGTATCCGTTGACCCTCTGTAATAAAGTCAACTGGACAATTCGTAACAATTTCCATGCCAGATACGAGAGGAGTGCATTAGCATTTCCGATAGGTAGTTCAGCTCCCTGTGTTGTCTTCCTACGACAAGATCATTTCGTCACTCCTTGCTCTGAAACTACACAGGTAATGACTGCAGTTTAAATATTTAAGAGGTAGTAACATTGCTTGTTGTGCAGTCTAGAATCACAAGAGCAATGAGAAACGACGTTCTCAGGAAAAACATGTCCTCCTCTACGATCAACAAGATCAGAATGAAATATTTATAAAGGTCACTTTGATGCTCCTACCCACATCCCAGTAATTGAGCCACAATGAAGAAGCATTATACACGTGCACCGTCACACCCTTCGAACCATCCATCACATTACTATACACTCCTCTCTTTATGTTCTACATCGTAATTTTACAAAGCAAGCAAGGGGAACAGAATCGCCAAAATATTTTATGTAGAAGCCCTATGAAGATGATCGATATCTTATCTCTTCTGATTTCGTTTTTTTTTTTTTTTTTTTTTTTTTTCCCTTGTTATTTTCTCTATTACGTACAGTAAGTAGGGGAAGTACTGTAATCAATCCAAAATTTCGATATCGAAATTTCATCGTGTGTGTGTGTGGGCATTCGTGAGTGTGCGTGTCTACCCATATATATACAATAGAACAGTAATTTTTATCTGGCAATCGCGACCTGCTTTTTAATTTTACAACCTTTAGTTTACATAAAAATCTCTTACACAAATATGCTGAGCCAAATGTAGCACTAATTTGCCCAGCAAACGAAAACAGAGACATAATCAAGTTCTCTAAATAAATCTAAGCCAGTCATATTTTGTAATTATCATTTCAAAAGTGTGTTATTCTGTAAGTCGCCACCTCACTCTTTAATTGTGATTTTACAATATGTATGTCCACAGCGAAAGGTTTCGCAAAAACTTAAATCATACTTTGTTATTTCGAAGTCATGAAACCTTTTATCTCAGAACTCTTTGTAATTTTCATCATATACCTACACCTATATGAAGGTTTCTTTGTTTTCGTGCTTTAGAAAGAGCCATGTCGTATCATTTGGGTATACACCACTGTTTGTTTACGTTTGAACGCGTGTTGGTTTAAGGAGGGAGGGTTGAATTAGGGCGGTGTATTGCTTTGCCACTAACAATGTCATTGACCGCCTCCGTAGCGCAGTTGGTAGCGCGCTTGCCTCTGGCGCGGAGGACCCGGGTTCGATCCCCGGTACCAGCATGGGGATTTTATCCCCTCTGGGAGGCCTGGCACGCGGTGCACTCAGCCTCGTTAGGTCCCGGGGGGACCAATTGAGGAGCTACTTGATAGAGAAGTAGCGGCCCCAGGTCTAGAAGACCGCATAACCGGCCGGGAGGGCTCGGGGCGCTGACCACGTCCCACCCTCCAATACTGCACCTCACCAATGACGCCTGTAGTGGGCAGAGATGGGGGACGCAGCGGCTGGGCGGTAGGCCTTGGCCCCTTGTGGGCTGTCGCGCCGGGATTTAGTTTAACAATGGTATTACGTCATATCAGTCAGCACAGATCTGTCGATCCGTGGTCTATAAAACAAAACGTATACTCCAACTCTTGTAATGTTGAGATTTTAAATCGAGAACGCAAATATTCTACCAAACACTGACTGTAGCATACAGGAAATTGCTTCCTGAAAACCCCAATGATTCTTACATAATACATTATTTATATAAAAAGCTAAGTTGCGTCCTGGTTTCATTTCTTTCTGTTAGTTCTGATTTTGCTACATATTTCTAAGGGGCAGTAAAATGAGAACGGGTCACGTGCCAGAAAGCATCACTGAACATTTATTACCACAAAAGTAATCTGCATAACGCCTCACTGGAGCAATTCAGTTCAACTGAAATGGGAGCCAGAATATGTAGGGATTCCAGTCAATGAAGAAACGATGAAACTGCCAAGAAAAGAAACTGAGATCCCATTTATTGAATCTAATTCAGGGGCATTCAAGAAACACGAGAGATAGTGCCACTCTACGCACACAATGAAATACATCTTACCAAATTTTATACAATCCTTTCCTCTGAGCCTTACACCATCTAACGGGAATTTGAAGAAATTTAATATAACCAAATAACTCCCATTTTCCAGTCCTAACTGACTCTCAATCTGCTATAATAACTATAAATACTAAAATACCAAAAACCTAATTACAGATGGCACTCAAAACCAATACACCCAAATGCTGAGCAAATCGGAACACATTGCCATTTGAAGAAATTCGAGAAACTTCAAAACAGCATTGGCAAAAATGCGACAACAATCTGGCACAGTTTCCCTCCAAACTAGGGGAACTTATTTCTGACCTGGTCTGCGTGGTTCACCCATTGTCAACAATCATCATTTAGAACTGCGTTAAGAAATTAATTTGAACCGATATTTCTTTTTCAGGGAAACCCAATGTTAGTTACATATAAAGAATAACTTCATAATCATTTGCGTTGCTGTCTATATTCAAACACTACTTTAAACATTTGTTCTCGCGTCTGTTGTGAATGTTTTTGATACAGACTCGAAACAATTCTTCCTTATCACGCTCTTGTACAAACCACACACAAATAATGGAATTTCTCCAGAACACTGCACTTTGCACCACTTATATAACGCATTCCAGTAAGTGTTTATTTGACATGTCTATTTTAATATCAGATTTTACTTCTTGGGACTAACACTCAGTTTCCTTTCCTTCCTTAAAACAAATGTAAATATCACTTCTTTAAAAAGTACACGCATACATAAAGAAAATTGTATTTAATCAAAAAAATGCAAATCAATATTGACAGTTTACGGTAGTGTATATATGATATGGAATGTGTGCATCTATATGTGTAAAAGTTAATTAAAAAATAAAATCATATTTAGAAGATTACTGTTGGCTTAAATTCAATATACACATATTTCACTTTTAAAACCCTGATTAATAGCATAATTTGTAATAGTATACTGCGTACTAAGAACTAAGTGATACTTATCAGGTCGAGAATGCATTTTAGGAATACGAGGTCTGCACAGTCAAGTTACAAGCATTCGATACACTTCCTGACCACTCAATTACTTCTTGCAGTACTTAAATCAAAATTGTTTTTCCATATTTTATTACACATTAAGAAAAAATGAATTCTCAATGTGAACAAATGAAAAGCTACAAATCTATGTTGTTTCAAATAGGCCTAATAATTTCTATATTTCATGTGAAAATCCAGGTTCCATCTCAAGATGTACTGAAAAAATAAAAATTGAGCCACTTTTTGATATTAACATGTCCAATTCCACATGTAGTATTTCAAACCATAAATAATTCATACGTTTGTATAAGGATTCATTAATAACTTATTTTACGTCATTATGCTGTTGTATGTTACGTCATTTCCTACTGGTACCGTAAGTATTGATCTATATGTTAGCAATGACTAACTTGCGTATAAGTGTTGCAAAAAACTTTCTACTTCCAGAATTTTGCACAAACTTATATTTTGCATAAATGTAAATTTTGATTTGTGCATAAACCCTGCAACAAGGTATTCCCGAAACAGAGAATAAAACATCACAGCAAAAGAGGCAACTGATCTGCCCATACAGAAAGCAGACATCGGCCGTCTACATACCAATGTAACCCGACATCTCAAGACAGCCTTGTACCTCAAGTGGCATTCCACCTGGTTAGACTCCACCAAGCTTCAAATCATTATTCGGAGGACCACATGGAGTAAAAGACCTTAGCCGCCAACAACATATTCTCACCAACCGTGTTCATATCGGACAACCAAATATACCCACACCTGTTTACTTAGCAAATGTTCACCTCCTGTCTGCAGAACTTGCAAGATCACCATCTGTCAAACTCTCAGACCCATGTAAATAACACCCACAACGCGAACAGAATTCGTGTAACAGAATCACTGGATGATCATGTGTTAAACGAATTTTGTATTAATGCTGTAAATAAACCCAAAGCGAATTGTAACAGCAATTTAATTCCGCCGTTGGCTGTCGCGAATGACAAAGCTACAGTAAGTATACAAACAAGTTAAAAATAAAGATATCCAAAGGAAGCTGGAGATACGTTAATGAGTTGGAAGGAGCTCTTTCATGGACAATGTGTTTCCTCATACGGCTCTATATCCTTAAAGCAAACGCGTGTTAATTAAATATTCAACCCTATTTACAACTATAGATCGTATTTTATGTCTTAATATTCCTACATCTGCTTGCTTTTAAATGTACAAGATATCAGTATGGGATCCATCATGCTCAGAACACAAAACAATCCATCACCAGGTTGGGTGGGACATGTCTTCAGTATTGCTGGAGTAATCTGTCTGAAAGCAAGTCTCAACTTCTTTCATTGCATCAATCTTATTATAGCGTTGTTGTGCAACAATGTTCTTGATGAATCCCCAGAGAGAACTGCCATAGAGGTGGCCAGTCAAGTGGGGCTGGCAATGAAGGCGATACTCCGCCAATCCAGGGTTCTGGAAACACCTCGTTCAGATATTCTCGAAGGTAATCGTAAAACGAGGAGGCGCTTTGTCTTGCTGAAACCAACATGTCTCCTTGACCCGTCGGGTTTCCAAATTGCAATTCCATCTTCAAGTGTTAACTTAGGGTGACGGGGCTTTGTGCCTACCCAGTGCAACAGAGTATACCAGTACTATTTGCACGAGATGTGTGCACAAGAATAAATTGATTGTTCATCTATTATGCGACTGTCAGGTCCTTCAACGAACAACCTTAATGCTCGGAGAACTATAACATTTCTTGATTTGATGTTCCATAAAAATTCTCAGCCCGCAGCCTGTTAAGAAATCCGCAAGCAAATGAACTGGTACGATTTATACCAAACCACATCTACCAATGACTCATAAGCACATTGGTACCACCGAGGTCGTACAAACCTTTCTTAGTTTACAACTTGTTGGTTTTTATGACTACGGCGCCACTGTCAAATTTGGGATTTAGCATGAAAGCATTAAAAATTCTCCCTAAACTACAGAGCTTTCCTCATATAAGAAGGGACTTTGGTTCCAATCAGACGAGGATGTATGCGACTGGCCAAGAGCCTTACAGCTTCTACCAGAACGAAAGTGATCATATCTCAGCATGGGATAAATGTAATATCCAAACGACATCCTCGGTGGTTGTGGAATCAAAGGTGGTCACCGTTTGTTTCCAGGTTAATACAGCTTATATATTTATTATACATTAATTTAATATAGCTGATGCCTGTTCCCACTACACAGGGGCAGGACAGTCATGATACAATGAAATTATACCTACTCATATTTTAGAAATGAATTTTGGGAGGCAGACGTTGCAAGATTAGGTTTAGGATACCTCAACGGCGTTTACCAGTTAGAATGAGGACTAAGGAAAACAAACCTGGAAAAAACTTCAAACAGGGATTCTAAACCACGGCCCACATGAATGCTAGTCCCATAGGCTACTGCAAAGCTACGTCACTTAGCATTTGACCACAAACTTCTCAAATGACATACTAACGTGACTTTGAATTGGCCAAGCCTGATATAGCGTACCCATTCTTTTCCAAATACTAATTCTTCAATCGGATTTTTGCGATTGTTTAGCTTGCCAGTAAGTTTCTGAACTGTTCACTTACACAAATGACACATGTTAGGAAAACTAATTTTGGAATAAAGTGCATAAAACGGCCACGTCTAAAATATTTTACTGAAATCGCCGTTGCTTCAATGAAGTACCACAAGCTTCACTGATAAAAAGAGCTGCGTAATCAGGAAGGGACAAATATTTTTCTTCGATTTTTGGTTCTCTTCGATTGGTAGATCTCCACAGGTCATGAAACCAATCTTTCTTCAGTACACCCTTTTCCAAAACACTTATGAACTCTTAAATTTAATGTATTAAACGATTGTAATATTTGCCTTTTCCATTATCAATGCTACGTGTTAGATAAGAATACCGATGATAATTATAACCACTAGATAAACAGATACGCTGGCATATGTCGTTTACAAATACTTGTCTTAGAATATGTCACATGCCTGTGGACAAGTACACCACAAGACTGGCTAGATGGAACCGAGGCAAGGCAGATTACATCTCAGTGACGCTCTGCGCTGATATGGGCTTATCAACTTCATCACCAGCTTCAAGGGTAATCCCTTACAACAGGGCTCAGAAAGCCGGTTATTCAATTAGAAAATAAAAGGCCCTATCGTAAATTTGCTATACCGTCATTTCTAATACAAATGTGCATTTCTGCAACTGTGTCCATTATCAAGAGCTACTGTGTATGTAAATACCTTGAACACACTCCTATAGCTCCGACATTATCAAAATAATCAGAGGAAAACGCTTTTACTTTTGTATAATTTAAAAGAATTTTTAGGCAATAATTGTGCAACAACTGTCAGTCGTAGGGATTGCTGAAGCTGGTGGAGGCCACTCGGTCTGACTCGCAGCATGTTATCAGGTTGAATGACCTCACTCAGCGGTAGCCTTGCTCACTCATCTACGGGGGGTAAACTAGTAGGACATTTTTTAAATGTTTAACGTTGCTTTAACTTCACACGGCACCACAGGCGGTGACACTAATGATAAATGAAATGATAACTGGAGCAGAAATTTGGGGTAACTCCCAGGCTACAGTTATTAGTGTATGTTACAGTAAAGTGTGTAATCATGTCAAGCTTTCCTCGAACGTCACCTTTAATTTAATGCACTTACGTTACTTCATCGTTCCTTTCAAGTCCACAAATTACACGTTAAAAAGTTTAAGTTAATTGGATCCGTATTAGACAAAAATAACATATACCAAGCAGTTCGAACACAGAAAAAACTTAACAGAATAGGGTGTTGAGGAAATAAGACCTAGTAAATCGCTCCTCGCATTATAATGGGCTTTTGATGACAAATTACTGGCCTGCTCACTTTTCAGAGCTGCATTCCATATAATTATATGTGCGGAGAGATTAAACAAACTGTGCATGAATTACACACTCCCAGTCGATAGAACATCTGTCTGATGTGCGAGGGGCTCCGGGTTCCATTCCCGGCTCGGAGGATGGGCATTTTTGTCTAGCCAAGATTATTCTCGAAGCTCCCCAGTCTGGAAGATTGAATGAGGAGAAAGAGGAGAGGGAGGGGGAGAGAAGAGAGAGAGCAAGGGGGAGAGAGGGGAGAGGGGAAGTGTGTGTGCGCGCGCGCTCTAATGTACAAAATCCAAAGAACCAGAAATCCAATAACTATGACAGGACTGGGCAACTGGTGCGCAGATTGCCCACGAGGTTAACTGATAACTATGTGTAACACGTAAAAGAGATGAAGATCGCTCAAGGTAACGCGCGAGTCGTCCAGCCTTGCTCCACCAGTTAACACCATTGCCAATAGGCGGCATGTGTCAAAAGAACAAGGTCGCCGATATGAACAGTGCAATTACTGTAGGGTCATCGTCTCAGTTTCCACTTCGACCTCTGATTCCAGCCTTGTGGTAGTTTGACAAATATGTAACGCTTGATGCACTGTTTTGGGGAATGTTCACTTAGGAGCTGGTTCCATTTCCACTTCAGCATCTTATTCTATATTATAGTGCTGGAGTAACTTGACACATTTATGACACTACTACCGAACTTAAAAGAAAAAAGGGAGTTTTACAAAAGAGAAGAGCAGAATCGCCCTTTGTGTGAAACTGGAAAGCCCATAGTGTCTCGAATATCCAGGCGGTGTATAAATGGAACAAAAGACGCACCCCCAAGGAAAAACAAGAATGTCTTGCAATATTTTAGCTGCAGAAATTCCAGTGTTCAATAAGTCAAAGATACGAGTTGACTGTCATAATTTCATAAATCCATCTCCACGCTTCAGAAAAGTCAAACATCTCTCTTTTGTCCTTTGTTATTGTTATTTCTTCAACTAGAAGGTAGACTTGTGTGAAATTTGAATTATTGTTTCAGGATAGCGTACGCCTTCTCTCGACCCTTAACTGCGTAATAATCTCTGTTTCTCTCTGTCTCTGTCTTTCTGTCTCTGTCTTTCTGTTTCTCTCTGTCTCTGTCTTTCTGTTTCTCTCTGTCTCTTCTTTCTGTTTCTCTCTGTCTCTGTCTTTCTGTTTCTCTCTGTCTCTTCTTTCTGTTTCTCTCTGTCTCTGTCTTTCTGTCTCTGTCTTTCTGTTTCTCTCTGTCTCTTCTTTCTGTTTCTCTCTGTCTCTTCTTTCTGTTTCTCTCTGTCTCTGTCTTTCTGTTTCTCTCTGTCTCTTCTTTCTGTTTCTCTCTGTCTCTTCTTTCTGTTTCTCTCTGTCTCTTCTTTCTGTTTCTCTCTCTCTTCTTTCTGTTTCTCTCTCTCTTCTTTCTGTTTCTCTCTGTCTCTTCTTTCTGTTTCTCTCTGTCTCTTCTTTCTGTTTCTCTCTCTCTTCTTTCTGTTTCTTTCTGTCTCTTCTTTCTGTTTCTCTCTGTCTCTTCTTTCTGTTTCTCTCTGTCTCTTCTTTCTGTTTCTCTCTCTCTTCTTTCTGTTTCTCTCTCTCTTCTTTCTGTTTCTCTCTGTCTCTTCTTTCTGTTTCTCTCTCTCTTCTTTCTGTTTCTCTCTGTCTCTTCTTTCTGTTTCTCTCTCTCTTCTTTCTGTTTCTCTCTATCTCTGTCTTTCTGTTTCTCTGTCTGTCTCTCTGTTTCTCTCTGTCTGTCTCTCTGTTTCTCTCTGTCTGTCTCTCTGTTTCTCTGTCTGTCTCTCTGTTTCTCTCTGTCTGTCTCTCTGTTTCTCTGTCTGTCTCTCTGTTTCTCTCTGTCTGTCAGTCAGATTGTTCGGCCCTCTGGATTTGACTCGGAACCTCGCAAATGTGGCCCACAGACGTTACCACTCGAGTCATCCTGCTCCGTCTTGATCACTCAAATATTTTACATAAACAGATACAAAACTTTTAAGGTACTCTCATCTACTTACCAAATCATCTGCATTTTGGTTTAATTTAGTTATTTGTTCACCTAACTCATGACTTATTCAACATTTCGAAAACGAAACACTTTAGTGTTGCACCCATAGATGCTTTTATTTACATAAAAATTTCACAAAAGGAATGTGTTTATTTTTTATCTCCTTTCTTGACTTTTAAAATGCTGCTATCAGCTTGGAAACGGCTGTGGTTTTACTTCCTCTATAAAAACAAGAAACTTATGAAGAGAAGGGCACGACTTCATACGTTGATCCTGCGCATTATACAGTAGCTGGCAGCCTTTATATTTAAATTAAGGTGAACCTATTAACAGTGGATCGCCATTATGCGTACTTTATATTCAAGACAGCGCGACACTGTAAATGTGTTAGGTGCAGATAACAACAGACTGCTGTTTCAACGCTATTACATCGCCTTCAGACGAGAGTTTAAAAAGCGATTTATGGCAATGAATGTTGATCAACGCCGATTTCTGGATAACCTTCTACCGAGAATTCCTGGGCGTACCTTCCCGGTACACAAAACTGTCTTAACTGCTTTTAATTTTTGGAAATACGGCCATCTCTACTTGCATTTACATGAAAAGCAGCGAGCTTTTCCATCAGGCTTACAACTGCTTACTAAACATAGACTTAAGTATGCTGGATTCATATGACTTTCAGAACCCACTCTTCTAAAAGCCATTATTAAAGAAGCTTATTCTTTACCACCCACTTGTCTAAAGATATTATTAGAAAAGCTAAGTCTTGTACCTACTTTGTGTTAATCGAGATAAAGATTTGCAGAAATTATCTTATTGCACATTTCCTTGTAGGTGCAAGGGGAATATGACAATGTAGTAGTCTTTGAGCGATAGTCAAATCTTTTAAAGCTTTCAAATTCCTTTCTCTTTGAACGGTTAACATATAACAAATGAATAACAATGTTCCATTTCACAGAAGTATGTTTACCAAAATTCACAAAATAACAAGGAATATCTCCGAAATGGTTCACTCTACAAAAAAAAAAAAAAAAAAAAAAAAAAAAAAAAAAAAAAAAAAAAAAAATATTGTAACATATATGTTGTATTTTAACAAGACTACATTTTTGTATAGTAAGATTTTGTCTATCTCTTACCGTTTACTAGTTATGCAAGAGTCATCCAGAGTAAACAGGACTACATAGGCTACAGCCAGAAAAATTCAAGATACACATTTCGTTTGCCACCTCAAACATATGGTATTTTAACCAAAATCGTTAGAACCATTTTCGAGAAAATTAAAATTTTCGAAAATCTTTCCATGTAAAGGGTAGTTTAGGGTGGAGCAATTTTGTTAAAAATCTTCGTGTCGCGTCCTTGAAAGATATTACACTTAAATACCAACTTTGGTTTTTAACGGACTTTTCGTTTTTGAGTTATACTTTTTTTATTAATCCAGCGACCTCAAAACACGTATTTCCGGTGAAATCTCGACATTGCATTTTTGTATGGAATACAAAACTACTTCTACTTACTATCCGTAGTAGAGAATGTAAAAAACTAATAGCACTTAGTTAAAAGTGGTATATGTCAGTTCAAACAAATAAAGACACCTCGGAAATAGCTAATGACACACAATATGTATCCGACAAAATGTCTTTTTCTACCTTTTTTTATAGTTCGTTTTAGTCTATCTCTTACACTTTACAAGTTATGCTAAATACGTAGGAATGAAAAGAACGTCACAGGCTAATCTGAGAGCATTTATGATAAATGAGCCTTTTTTTTTTTTTTTTTTTTTTTTTTTTGAGAAAATAGAAAATATGTAAAGATAGCTTGTGCTGTGAGGATTTTCTAAAAATTATGTCATTTCATTGGAAGACGTTGAACTGAGGCACCAAGGTTGGTATTTTAAGAAGTATTTGGTTTTTAATTATGCTATCCACCGACAGAATTTTCTACGTTGGTTTTATTACAGGGAAATTCAAACGTCCTATTCCCGGTGAAATCTCATCGAATTTTTTATTAAGTACCTAGTAGAGGATGTAAAAATGTAGAAGCATGCAATATAAAACATTATTTAAATCTCAGATCTCTGCAACATTTCGTTGTGTTTAAAAAGTTAAACTTTCACAATTTATTAATTTTAAAAAAATAAACGTTACTGTAATCAAAACTTTATATTTAATACATTTAAATTTAGTGCAATACAATTATATATCTGGCATCTCCAAGTTGCCTTCCAACTTGCAGGCCAATCCTGGCCTCTTATCTCTTGTATGCTGTATATCTAAGGGAATATTTCGCCTTTTCAAAGTTAAGTTAAACAGTTGGGTAGATCATCCTTGCTTGAGTGGCGGTCTGTTCAAAATGCTTTCCGGTATGTGTAACTCATTAATTCTGAGTGCCGTGCCTCGCTAATTACATTTTTATTCAAATGTGTAAATGTTAGAGCCTGAAGTCATCAACATGCAACAATTTAGTAATGTTATTAACTAATGGCTGGGTTTTTAATATAATTATCCGCTACCAATTTTAGAGAGCTCCTCGTCCGATAGCTACTACTCTCGCTGAACAAAAACAAAAAAAGAACAAGGAAAAAAAAAGCTTGTGTATTCACTCTTGTAGAAATTTTTGTTATGAAAGCTTATTCTTGCATCTACTTCGTAGTAATTCAGTTAATTTTCATACACCTTTCCACATTTTTATGGATATAAGTAAACAGTAGGCTAAAACGATGTTCAAATTTTCAGCGACTTACCAGCTGAAAAAAGTAAAGATTTGAATATATATGTTCAACGAAATCTACATTTTATGCAGTAGATTCTGTCCGTCTTTTACGGTTTACAAGATATACAAAATGTAGTCTTAGGCTACGCGCAAAAAAAAAAAAAAAAATAAACAAATAAATAAATTATAGCCATTTTTTAAAACAAAATTTTCTATGTAAAGGGTACTTTGGGATAGCAGGATTTTCTTAAAAATAATTGGATCGGATCGCTCTGAATTTGAAAACACAGTCTGGTTCGTTTTTTAGTTAAGTTGTCCGGACGCGCAAGGTCCATTTTGTAAAATTTTATTTTTGAATTCAGTGAACCTCAAAAAGTATATTTTCACTAAAATCTGCTACAGAATCTTATTTATGGAATGTCATACTTTACTATAGTTAGTAGTATAGAGAGTAAAAGATTAATTAATCTAGAGTAGGTATAATTCTTTGTTTCTATAAGTTACCTTAACCAAAGGTTTGAAGCGTAGCTATTCCATTTAGCCAAGTGTCTTAAGTATTCAGTCCATACTCACCTGAAAAGAGAGAATAAATGTTAATATCAGAAGTTGCCTCTGTCAAAATTAAAGAACTGAAACAACATAAAGTTAGCATAAAGTAACAAAGTTAATACAACAATGTTAAGAATATTCAACAAGTATTAGAACTACTTGTGGTTAAAAACCCAAAGTTGAACGAGTGAATATCATTGTCAACAGGCAATTGTTCCAAAGAAAAAGCCACCGTTATGGCCTTAGATCTTCATCTGATTACTCAAAATAAAATATTTTCTTGTTTAACGACGCTGTCAATTGCCAGGATCACATCAGCGTCGCCGGTGTGCCGGAATTTTGTCCCGCAGGAGTTCTTTTACATGCCAGTAAATCTACTGACATGGAGCTGTCGTTTTTAAGCACACTTAAAAACCATCGGCCTGGGCCGGGTTTGAACCCGCGACCTTGGGATTCGTAGGCCAGCGTCTAACCAACTGAGCCACCCAGACCGACATCTGATTACTCCCGCCTTATGTAAGACTTACACCTCCTAGAACTTACAAGCCAGTGCCTAGAGTCAGACGCCTGTCGGGGAGCACAGAAACCTCTGGACCGGACAGAGTGAAGACCTGGAAGCGGGTGGTCAACCAAGTACCAGGTATGAGAGTGAGGGAGAGGATGATATGAAATACAGGTGAAATCGATGATTGGAAAGGTGGTGATGGTGGAATGAATGGCGGGGGAAACCGCAGAACCCGGAGAAAATCTAACCACACGCCGTTTCGTCCACCACGAATACCACATGCGGGTTCCTGGGATCGAACCCGGGCCGCCTTGGTGGTAGGCGAACGTTCTAACCGCTCGGCTACAGTGCCACCCAACTTCGAGTACTGTATTTCCACATTCAATTTTCAATTCTGTGTTCTGAAGTAATTTGAGTTTCTTTCACTTTTCAACATTCACAATGTTATGCGTGTAATTTATGTTCGAATTTCATTAAATTTTAAGGACCTATATAGAAATAGTTGACAATGTCTTTCCTTTAAATATTAGGTATAATTTCTGAACTTACTCATAATAGAAAATGTGCTACTGTAAATACATTTGTCTTGTTTGAGATAAAATAAAGCGTAAAACACTCTTTTGTCCCAAAGACCAGGTCCCGAGTGCGATTCCCAGCTAAGCCTGATACATTTTCTTTAACTCGAATTATTAGAGTCAACAAAATGTAATGTACAGTAGAAATTGAACACATGTCATGGTCCAGCGTAAGAACGTTATATCTTACTGTTTCATGTCAGAGCAGCTGATATGACCAGACGAATAAAGGCTTATAATGCAGATGAAACAAAATAAAAATAAGTCTACCACTACTTCAAGAAGCTTTATACTTGCCCCATATTACACAGCGAACATGAAATGCTTTTTAAACTTACAAATTACAATAGTTAGAATTTTGCATGGGCTGTGTTTACTATTAGCTGTGCATTTCTGAAAGTTTGGAGTAATATTGCAGCGTTTAGAAGCTGTATCTGTGTATCCTGATTGAACTACGTGTTTACACTATAGCTGCACTCTCTTTAACGACCAAGTCAAGGAATGCAATATGATTTCGAGTGGTGAAGAGCGCGCTGTTGTTGCTTCTCTGCAACGCATACAATTCGAATTAACATTTCATTGTAAAACTTGAATCATCTACGTGAGTTGGCATAAGAGCGCCAATTCGCTGTTACAACCAGAACTAACACACATGGCTTCACTATTCTTTGCAGTGGCGGCTGCTGTATAAGAGCACAAGAGCACGGGAGCACTCTAACCTTTGACATATTGCGGTATTATTAGTCAATTTTGCTATTAAATGCTACACAGATTCTGTAATCTAAAACCGCGCTATTCCTCTAAACTGGATGAAGTTTGACATCATGGTCGCTAGCACATCTCCAGTTGTGCACGTTTTTAGGAGCCTTGCGCATGCGTAGTTGGTACGTCATTGTCGTATGGTCACTGAGCGTGCACACAAGACGGTGTGAACGCACCAGTCCTTAGCATCATCCCATGTTAATGTCACTAGGTGGCAGCACACCGCGGCAGATGTGTGGATGTGATAACCTAACGCCTCATGCAATGGGAACCCCTGTTCGCTATTATGTTCGGCATAAATCTCACTAGCTGGTTGCAGACTGATCAGATGTGTCAATTCACTCACTACAGCGAAATTTAGCTGACACGAGTAAATACTATGCAAATAGAAAAATCTATTTTCTGGACTTGTGGTTGTATATTCAGTTATGGTTTTATCATACAGACTTCGTTTTGTATTCCTAACAGGAGAGTGCGCCTACTAAATGGGTTTTATCTTGCCCATAGTCAAGTTACCATGTTGGTGAACACTTATACCACTATTTGAGCTTAACCACTTCCACAACCAGCAGTTTGAAGGTAATTGTTTACATGTGCACACCCCTTTCAGTTAAAGTTGATTGAACATGCAGCAATTCAAATGGAGCTAATCGAGTTGAGATGTCAGCGTCGACTTGCAGAAAAAACCAACACTCTTGCTGTAGAATTCTACATAGGCCTTCTTGATTCACACTTCTCAAATCTTATTGACAATACTGCGAAAGTAATAGCCATGTTCGGCAGCAGTTACATGTGTGAACAGGCATTTTCCATAATGAAGTTGCCAAAAAAATCAGCATAGGTCTTGGATCAGCAACGATAATCTGCGTAGTAGTTACGTATATGCCTTGCCAATAACATACATGCCAATTTTAAAGAATTAGCAGATTCACTTGGACAGAAGCAAATGGAAAGGTAAAGTTTTCTATGACAATGCAACCACATAATTGTACGGCAGTGCAACAGCCTCCTCCACTGCTGCCAGTGCATTCAAGCAAACATCGTACCACCAACATTAACATGCCTGGTTTAGACCAATTTGCGATGCCTTTATTTCTCTAAGGGACTCCTTCAAGAGAGCCCAGAAACTCTTAACATTTTAAACAGCGCAGTACTGCAGCTGCCTTTTGATAGCTAATGGGCAGAGCCATATTTGGGGAACGTGTTTGGAATGACGGTGTATTTGATCACGGCTGTGTGCATCAGATATAATCCTGTCTTGGGAATGATGAGGGTCCAGAGAGATTTCACGCAAGCAGCACCAACTCCCACGTTATGCCTGCGGGTAGGTCGGGCTAGGGCCAGTCTATCTCAACCGGCTCTGCATTGCTGCTTACCCCCACCATCACAAAACTTGCTACGTGGTCCAATCAAATTCTCATTCCAGTTATTCCCCATACTTGGAGCACCTCTGAAACCACACTTGATCAGCTAGAGGCAACTGGCTACGTTTGTTCCTATACGGTTCTTCAATCGGTACAGAATCTACGACAAGAAGCGAATCAAATCTGCCCTTTGTGGTTTGATCATGTAGCAGACGAGTCCTGAACAGTGGCGTGCATTTTGTTTAACCAAGTGATTCTCTGTTCTACTGGTAAAACATTAAATACTGTTTAAAAGATTTTAATTTCAACATTCGAATTCATTCAAACATACCAGAAAACTTCTAGATTCATAATTCCGGGCCCGTCCAATTCCCTCCCACAAATAAGGTTTTGATTCCCTCGCAAAAAATCTGATGTGTTGCACTCACATGACTTTCTCTACCCTTGTACTAACCATTCTTACCAACTCATATTCCTATATCTTCATGTTAGTTGAGATGAACATTTGCAGAAATTATCTTATTGCTTATTTCCTTGTAGGCGCAAGGGGAATGTTAGAATACAGTAGGCTTTGAGCGATATTCAAATCTTTCAAAGCTTTGAGATTCCGTTCTCATTGCACCCTTAACATATAAAAAAATGAACAACGATGATGCATTTCACGAAAGTTTTGTTTTCCGAAACTCACACACATAACAAGGAATATCTCCGAAATGGTTCACCCTACAAGAAAATGTATTTGAACATAAATCGTGTATTTTAGCAAGATCTACATTTTTGTATAGTATGATTTGGTCTATCTCTAACGGTTTACCAGTTATTTAAAAGTCGTCCACAGTAAATACGTCTACAGGGGCTATAGCCAGAAAATTCAAGATATACATTTCATTTGGCATAAAATATCTCAAATATATGACATTTTAACAAAAAAAAGTTTGAACCATTTTTAAGAAGATCAAAATTTTCGAAAAATTTTCCACGTAAACGATAGTTTAGGGTGAGGCTATCTTCTTCAAAATCTTCGTGTCGCATTCTTGAAAGACATTAAACTTAAATACCAACTTTGGTTTTTAAACTACTTTTCGTTTTTGAGTTGTGATATTTCCCCTACTTACCAGTAGAGAAAGTAAAAATTAATAACGATGTTTCATTTGACAGAAGTGTAAGTTCCACAAAACTGACACACATAACAAGGAATATCCCCGAAATGGTTCACTCTACAAAAAAACTTATTCGGACATAAATTGTGTATTTTAGCAAGATCTACATTTTTGTATAGTAGGATTTTGCCTATATCTTACGGTTTACCAGTTATGCAAGTCATCTAAAGTAAATAGTTCATGAGCTATAGCCCGAAAATTCAAAATATGCATTTCACTTGTCATAAAAGTATCTCAAACATATGACATTTTAATCAAAAGCAATTAATTTTCAAACAACCATGAAGAAGTACTGTAATAAACATTAAGTTACTCCGAACACGTTCATTTTTTTTCTCTCCGCTCCTCTCCCTCATAGTTTCGCAAACTTAATTAACTCCCATATTTACAGCTCCGTAATAGATGTGTAGTCATAAGAGTACGCGTTTAGAACTAACGAATTGAAAAGATGTGCTTTGGCATACTGCAACGTCAGCCACAGTAACAACTATGATGAAGCAAATTTCTTCAAGAGTTGCAGCCATTTGTGTTGATTACGCGCGCATTCTGACAGGGAGAACTTAATTTTAACACATTTCAACTTTCACTTCACGATAATGGATTTGTTTCAAATTATGTATCCACTCTTACTGGTTTCTCGTGCCTTGTGTATATTTTATTATCCAATTAAATATTTATAATGAGGTACTAAAACTTCAAATAAGCAGCGAAGAGGTGTTCAACTTAAAATGTTTCTACATTTTAAGAACTTAAAGGAACTCTGGAGCAATTCAACATTTGCTGCAAATTTGAAGGTAAATTTAAAAAGTGTCTGTTGTCATACGATACCTCATAGACAAACTTTCGATTTGATATAGTTTTCTAAAATATTAGTAAATATTTTAAAAATTTAACATAAAAGATAAGCAGAACCTCAAAGACTACGCAACATAAACTTTGAAGTAGAACAATTGGAGGCTCCAAGGAAAGAAAATGAATAGGCTGCTTTTAGGAATTTTACAGCATAGCACTTTTACTTTCTCTACAAGTAGAGGAAGTATTGTATCCCACCCAAAAAATTCGGTATCAAGGTTTCAGTGAAAATGTTTTGAGGCCCCATGAATATAAAAAAAGCATTTTTAGAAAAAAGTCTGTGTGTGTGTCAGATTGTGGACAGCATAACTCAAAAACGAGAAGTAGGTTAAAAACCAAATTTGGTATTTAAGTGTAATGTCTTTCAAGGATGCGACACGAAGATTTTGAAGAAAATAGCCCTACCCTAAACTAACCTTTACATGAAAAATTTTAATGTCAAAAATTACATTTTTATGACAAATAAAATGTGTATTTTTAATTTTCTGGCTACAGCCCACGTAGTCCTGTTTACTTTGTAACTTTTTTGTTTGCACAGTGAACCATTTCGGAGATACTCCTTGCTATTTATGTGAGTTTTGCAATACTTAAATTTTTCCTCAAACGGAGGATCGTTATTGACTTTTTTACCCCTTGACCGTGCAAATAGAATGGAATCTCAAAGCCCTTCATATAGCGACCATCTTTAAAAGATTTGACTATCGCTCAAAGCCTACTGTATTCTAATATTCCCCTTACAGCTACAGGGAAATGAGCAATAAGATAGTTAGTACAAATGTTTATCTCAACTAACACGAAGAAGATATAGGAATAAGAGTTTGTAAGAATCAGGGTTGCCAACATGTAAAAGTAAAATTATCGTACCAGCCACTTAAAATTATAGATTTGGATTCAAAATTATCGTACATCATACAGCAAATGCTACAACAATAAAAATATCAGAATAATACTTATGAAAATAAAGGGTAATAATGTTTATGATATTCACTTACAAGGTTGATGATCTCTACAAATATTACAACTTTAGCACTTATGTTTCTCGCACTATTCATCTGAAAGTTCATCATCTTCCTCAACTGTTGCGCCATTATACAAATTTGTTTAGGTAAACTTTAACATCTTCTCGGTGACTTGCAGATTTTCGGACCCACCACATTCTTTCACAAGCTGAGACTACCAAAAAAGTCCATTTAGCGTATCTAGCGCCAATCTGTTTCTAATTTTGGCCTTTATTATACCTAGTTTTTAAAAAAGTCTTTCACAAGAAGTGTTTGTATGGGGCAATGAAATCACTGCTAACGCAACCTCCGCCAGTTCTTTGAAATCAGTATTACCACCAAGGTGACATGTTTAACAGCTCTCCAGAAACTGTCAGGTTCAGGCATGTTCTTTATTTCACACGGAATAGCACGTATTCAGAGTTTTCTCCATTGATCATCAATTTTCTGAACAGTGCCTTCTTCATTGAGATTATCAGATCTGGGCACACTGGCAATAAGAGGATAAAGAGTAGAATGATTAGTACGATATGAATGGTTGGTTGCCTTAGAGGGGTGGAGACAGGTCATAAGGTCATTTGTAATTAGTTTAATTTCGCTGGTGTGACAGACCAGTGAAAATATCATACATTCAAATTTTCGTACACTCCCATAATTATCGTACGGGTTGTCAACCATTGTACAAACATTAAAATTATCGTATGCCCCCATAATTATTGTACGAGTTGGCAACCCTGGTAAGAATGGTTAGTACAAGAGTAGAGAAAGTCATGTGAATGCAACACATGATGGTATACATCAAATGTTATTTGAGCATTTATGCTTTTATGGACCGGAACTAGGTTTGAGTTGCAAAGGTGACTGATATTGAAACATACGTCAGTGTTGCTGATGCAAGTTGTATATACCAGAGATGTGAGAAAGTAACCCAGGAAGGAAGGAAGGAAGGAATGAAGGAATGACTTACATAAGCAGAAACGCAGTCCAGATTGTCCTTCAAAACCTGCCAGACTCGCTGGAGCCTACACACTGGCGCATTCCGCCTCGCGTATTGCACATCCGAAGGTCGGGAACTCTTCCAAGGACGAGCTTCCAGCATCTCTCTCTGCATCCAACATTGCGTCCTTATCTCTTCCAATTATATAATTACTCTAAGCTTTGTCTACCCCCTTATCTAATGCAGACGGGCAAAGTGCAAGCGCACGTTCTTTTCCAAGTAATTAATGAATAATGATGTAATATATACTCAGTCAACGATGAGAAAATCAAAAATCCCATGTGCTGCACTCACATGACTTTCTCTAACCATTTTCACACTCTTATTCCTATATCTTCATAGTGTTAGTTGAGAAAAACATTTGCAGAAATTACCTTATTGTTTATCTTGGTCAAATGTTTTAAAGCTTTCAGATTCAGTTCTCTTTGCACGGTTAACATAAAAAAATCTTATGTGTTGCACTCACATGACTTTCTGTACTCTTGTACTAAGCATTCTTACAAACTTTATATCTTCTTCGTGTTAGCTAAGATAAACACTTGTATAACTTATCTATAGCTTATTTCCTTGTAGGTACAAGGGGAATAATAGAACACAGTAGGCTTTGTACGATAGTCAAAAGTTTTAAAGCTTTTGGGATTCTGTTGTCTTTGCACACTTAACATATAAAAACATGAACAACGATGATCCATTTCACGAAAGTTCTACATAAGTTTTCCGAAACTCACACACATAACAAGGAATATCTCCGAAATGGTTCACCCTACAAGAAAATTTATTTAGACATAAATTATGTATTTTAGCAAGATCTACATTTTTTGTATAGTATGATTTGGTCTATCTCTAACGGTTTACCAGTTATGCAAAAGTCGTCCAGAGTAAATACGACTACAGGGGCTATAGCCAGAAAATTCAAGATATACATTTCATTTGTCATAAAAATATCTCAAACATAAGACATTTTAATCAAAATCGTTAGAGCCATTTTCAAGAAAATAAAAATTTTCGAAAAACTTTCCATGTAGTTTAGGGTGGGGGGTGTTTCCTTCAAAATCTTCGTGTCGCATCCTTGAAAGACATTAAACTTAAATACCAACTTTGGTTTTTAACAGACTTTTCGTTTTTGAGTTATGCTGTCCACAGACTGACAGACACATCGAACTTTTTTCTAAAAATGTTTTTTTTTTTTTATTCAGGGGGCCTCAAAACATATTTCATGTGAAATCTCGACATCGAATTTTTGAGTGGGTACAATAATTCCTCTACTTACTAGTAAACAATGCCTAATTCACATGCACTGCACATCTTGGCATTCCTCGATTTGTTGTATGCTTCACATGGACCCTTGTGAGCCTATACCATGCAGATATACACACAAAAAATATTGTCGATTCACAGTTGTTTCCCCCCTCTAAGATTGCCACAAGAGGCTGCCAATCTTCTATTTGACAGGAAATAAACAGTTAGCAATGAACAAATATCACAGTTACAGCAAGTGATGGATGTAAATGTCAGCTCCAATTTGAGGACTGAATGTCTAAATCTCTTAGAACGGAGGTAAGTATTCTCTGGCTAAGTACAGCTATGGCAAAAATAATTGGGCGCATTAGGTGAAAAGGATGTTTCCATGTTATGTTGCTGCGCGGTTTACACAAGTCGATATTTCCAACATCTAGCCGAGTTTATTTATGATATGTCATCATTTGTGGAACCACAAATAGGTAATGTCTTGAATCACCACTTGTATTTGAATTTGCGAGTATGTATACAAAGGCCAGTATGATTCAAGACACAGCCTGTTTGTGTGTTCGACAGACGATAAGATATGGAGCACAGACTATCATAATTAGTGCTCGGAAGTTCATGCCCTAAAAACACTGAAATATGCATGCAAATATGCTCTTAAAAACTTGAAAATATGCCAAGAAATATGCACTATTTAATTAAAACGATTGATATTCCTTTGCAGTACACAAGACGAGTTAGTATAAATAATAAATAAAGTTACCTTATTCCTTAGAGGTTGAAAAAGAAGTGGACCCGCTGCTAGTATTAACTGCTAAATTGCAGTTCACAACCAACACTTTGCTAACATTTTCAACTGTAAATTTGAAATTTGAAATGTCGGATTATTAATTTTGAACAAGGGAATATCAGCAGCTAAAAATGCTTGGCACAAGTCATAGGAAAATTCAGTAACCCTACTTCCTAAACCTCTACTAGCTATTTTTGAACAGGTTCTTTGCGAGTTTTCTGATTCAATTCCCCTTATGTTTTTATGTTTTTATGTGCTGAACTATTTGAAATCATTTCTCACTTCCTACATTTTTCTCACACGCTCCACAAAACAGTACCTGTTATCTGTAGATGTTAAATCACCCGAAAACCCTTTCTGTAAATTAATTAATTTTATTTTCGGCATTTGAAGAGCTTTTTAACACTTTACGCGCCTAATTTAATTCGGTGGGAACCAGTTCACAACACTGTTACGTTTGAAGACCACAACACAACTACTAGTGGGCAGGCAAGCGTTGCTATAATCGTGCTGCTCAAAACGTTGACCTGCACTTTATCTTTGTTAATATAAACCTCTCAGTTAACGCACTGATTATTTTCTACAAGCATACATATAATGAAAGGATAAAACAGGGGATTCACTGCATGACAACATGACTCAGCATTAGTTCACGCCACCTCGCGAGTTGCATCAATGTGAAAAATATTATACAGATGGAAAATAGTACAAAAAAAAAATTGAAATCATTAAAATATGCAATATAGGGGCTATAATATTGAAATAATATGCACTTATCAAAAATCAAGAAAATATGCGGTTATATGCACCACAAAATCATGTCCAAATAACTGAAAATTCCATAATTGGTGCACATAATGTAAAAGCATACATTTTTAACCCCTATGAAAAAACATGCAAATGCATGAACTTCCTAGCCCTACTCATTATGTTGGAAACCTCGCTACATGACATGGGACTTAGAAATATTCTGCTGTCCTAATACGCCCAATCATTTTCTCCATCTCTGTACTACTTCTATATTTCCTTAAGCACAAAGGGAAGCACTGACAGTGGAAGAAAGAAGGGTTGTTTCACGATTGGTGCCACTCTCCTATAATGTAGCAAGTTGTTTGCAGGAAACAGTACATAGATACATACAAAATATTATGTGCCTAATAGTCAATGCATTAGACTATCATGGCTTTCTCAATATTTTGTGTTTCTCTCTCTGAATCACGAAAGTTGTTTCCCAAGGGCAAACTTTACTAAGAATGTGTCCACCACCGCCAGCATTATTATTAGCAGTATCATTATCATTATCACTCGGCATTACCATTACTATTAATTTTCCTTCCACATCTGTATAGTCTCTCAGCTGAAACATTCCACATTTAAGGACCATTTTATACAGTCAAACTTTGCACGAAAACACAATCGCCAAACGACGAGTTATGCAATCTAAGTATGCAAAATGTAATCAATTCGTTAATAAAATTCTTTTAATCCTTTATGGACTGAATTTTAGTTTTTCAATGGGAAAGGGCCTGTATTACGATCTGCGGTTAAGGTTAACGTTTACAGTTAACTTGAAGTTACACCCAGATGTCAGTATTACGACCTTCGGTTAAGGGCTAACTGAGAGTTATTTCTGGAGGTACACTAACCGCAACCTCAAGTGGGGGTTTGTGCGTTAACTTGGAGTTTACTCGCATTTCACATACAAAAATGGCGTACCTCCTATCACAATTGTATGTCCACAGCGACTCTGAAGATGAAATGCTGGCTCATTATTTATTTAATACAAGAGTGAAGAGATTCAGAATGCGCAAAGATAATTTCGAGGAGTGAACGTGGAAGAGTTCCAACAAATATACAGGTTATCAAAAGCTTCGACATCCGGAATTTTAGGGGAAATAAGGCATCGAATAGAATTTACGACAGAATGGCAGTTTTGAGCACGTATATAACATTATACCAGCATATTTGTATATTCCCGACATTCTTAAAATGAAATAAAGTAAACCAACACAAATTGTAGGTATTTCTTGATGGGCATTAGGTTAGGGAAATATAATTCTAGAGCCCATAAGTGCAGTGGATTGACACAAACAATACAATGTTTTATGCAATTTTCATTACATTGGCACCACGTTTTAACGAACGCAAATGTAATAAACGGAGCATGGCAAATTACACATTTTGCGAACAGAAAATACACGGAAAACTATACAATATGTAGGCACACAAGTTCAAAAACACGGAATAAGATCATTATCTTTAACTAACGTTGCATTATATTCATTGTGGACACAACGATTTTGCGCTTCTTCAAAGCACTTCAAGGCTCTGAATGAATAGTGAATAAAACAGAAGCTATTTTTAGGTTATGCAATGTGTACAAATCTTCAAACCATCCCACACATCTGTGATGTGCTTTACCCACGAGATAGCGTTGCAAACACAGCGAAAGCCTAGTGAAAAATGTTACCAACTGCTCTCAGGGCATCATAATCTTCAGGGTAACACACCTACAGTCAAATTGAGTTTGTAATACGAGGCACCGAGCCTAACTAACAGTTAGCGATAACTGAGAGGTAACAAACCGTGGCTAGTAACCGGAGATTGTAATACAGGCCCTAAACTGGGTAAAGCAATGACAAAGGAAGACAATAATGCACATCACTGTTACTTACATGTGATGAAACTCAAAAAAGCAGTTTTTTTTTTCATTCACACACAGAAATGCACAGCGTTCATCTTGTGAGTAGCCGTGATCCCCACCCCCCTTTTTTTCTGTACAGCTAAAAAAGTTTGTTCCAGAAATAGATGGAACTGCAAAAGCCTAGCTTAGCACCACTGGTACAGTGTTATGAACTGATTCTTCCAGATGGAAAAGCTATAAATACATTAAAAAATTTCCTCTTTCGAAACTCTTTATTTCCATTTCTGCAAAATACCAAGCTTCATGTGCAGATTTACTACTATCTGGTTATAAACAACATTAGTACCAGAAGTCTGACGGGACTTGTAAGTCCCCAATATGTTTTTTGTCGTAAAACACCAAAATAAGTATTTTTATTTACATCAAAACTTATTAATGGCATAAACATACATTGATAAACCAAAATAAAAATACTGCACACTTACATTTATATAAGATAATCAGAATTTGAGGAAAACTAGCAGTCAACCAGCAGGTCCTGCCATCTAACATGGGTAGGGAACACTAGGGACATGGAAATCCTGCCAGGCTGGAAAGTCACAGAACACGGGACTATACTACAGCGATTCCTGTATTTCCATCACTTTTGTGCTTGTGTGTACAGTGAGTGAGGTGCATGGTAAACAGCAGTCGCTTCAGTTGGTAGTGCAATGCCAAATAGCCCCTTCTTCCTTCAGTGCCGACAACATACCTACCTTTCCTATCTTACCTATCTATCCTATCTTATTTGAAATAATATTTCTTCACTGGTTTCTTTGATTTCCCAAAATATATACTATCTTTCCCATACGAAATAATAATGGACAGATCAAAGTTATGTAGCTGCAAAGATTCAGTGGCGATCTGAAAGCAACAACAAAAATCTTTCAAAGTGACTAATACTGTTGTCATTGCGTCAATGAAACAAAGTTGTACTTAAATGTGTGACATGAAGTTAATGTTAGAGTATTGAAAGAATGGACCTTCCAGAAACAGGGACATTTTGGATGTCGAATATTCTACAAGAGGAACGTCTGGAAAGTGGAACAGCAGGCATTCTAGTGTTCTTGCTGCGATCTAAGGACTTTGACGTTTTATTAGGCAAGCCAACTTGTTATTGCGGTGTTTAACCACATGTTTAAGTGTTACAGAGTATATCAAGTGTCAATCCTGAAATATTAAGAAAATGCGTAACCACACGGCGGTGGTCTGAGCCGTAGAAAATGAGACAAGGTACATTTCTGAACTAGGAAATAGAAATTTCGAACTTGATAAAACAGGAAAATTGTGCCATTTATTGGATACGTGAATATAACTTTAACGAATGAGTGTTATGCCCAGATTATTGTTTCATTTATATCATTTAACACAAAACACCCTTAAAAAAACACGTAAAACACACCAACACAAAAACACACACAGGGTGATGAATTAAATTTATTTGTGGCGGGCTTCGGCTCTGGTGGGGCGCCGGTTTAAGATATTCAGGCCATACTGAGAGCAACGATAACTATACCAATAATAATAATAATAATAATAATAATAATAATAATAATAATAATAATAATAATAATAATAATAATAATAATAATAATAATAATAATAATAATAATAATAATAATAATAATAATAATAATAATAATAATAATAATAATAATAATAATAATAATAATAATAATAATAATATGCTATCTGAAGATTAACTACAATAAGAGTATCTGACGAATGATTTAGGATTCAGGCAAATACATTGATGAGAAAAAAGATTACTTTCATTACTTAGGCTCAATTTTAGAGAAAAAGGGAATATCAAACACGGATATCAACTTAAATATTAGCAATGGGAAGAACGTGACTGGAATATTAAATTCAGTTTTATGAAGTACAATCATTAACAATACAAAAGGATGATCTTCAAAGCACTACAGAATAGTTTTCTATTGAGCGGAAAAATGGACTTCATTTCAAAACCACATAAATTAAATTATTTTGTTGTTTAACGACGCTATCAATTGCCAGGATCACATCAGCGTCGCCGGTGTGCCGGAATTTTGTCCCGCAGGAGTTCTTTTACATGCCAGTAAATCTACTGACATGGAGCTGTCGTTTTTTAAGCACACTTAAAAAGCATCGGCCTGGGCCGGATTTGAACCCGCGACCTTGGGAACAGTAGGCCAGCGTCTAACCAACTGAGCCACCCAGACCGACTCAAAACCACATAAATATGTTGAATGCACTGAAGAGGGATTTCTGGAGAAAGTCAGCGAGAATCTACAGGAAAGGAAAGACAAGATAAGGAACAGGGAAATACTACCTACGACTAATTCAAGTTTAAGAACATAGTGTGTTACAATTGAAAGGAAAAGACTCCAGTGGTACGGTCATGTACGTGGAATAGAAGTAGGAAGTATACCCGAAATCATGCAACAATGGGAAACAGACTATCTGATATTAGCTGGATAGCAAAAGTACACATATCAGTGGAGAGATAAGGTGCAGCTGAAGATGACAAGTTCTGTATGGCAGTATTTAAGCTGCAAATTATTTTGTTTATATCGTTATGTAACTATTTACATTTGTATTGTATTATTGTTTTGCTGAAGACAACCTCTAATGAGAAAATTTATCAATAACGATAATGATAATGATAAAAATAATGATAAAATGATGATGGCAATGATAATAATGGTAATAATAATGATAATAATGATAAAAATTATTATAATGATGATAATGACTGATGAGGTCCTCGGTTTCGCTCCAATATTAAAACGTCATTGAATGGATGGTAAAACGTGTTCGACAGGCGCCAACGCAGCATACATATGTATGTAGAATAGGTCATGACTTGCCCAATTGGCAATAATCGGAAGCAATGCTACGTAAGCATATATTGCAGCAAATAGCATCACACCACCTTACTTCAAGGTCGGCGCCTTATCTCAAGTACGCTCTTACAACATGCCATTTTACCACTACGTAGTAGTAAAACTCAACTACTAGAAAAAAGAAGAGCGAAAGAGCACTTTACCTTTGTTTATCAGAAGCTTCTCAGATAACACACCGTGGGCGTGCTTTATTCCTCGAAAGCCCCCCGAGGAGGATATTATACGTCAGTCAACGAATGCAAATACATCTTAAATGACAGTGAAACAATGTTGCCGTTTTGCCCGGTTTCTCTCATTCAGAATGGTTTTTCTCTGTAACAGTTTGTGAAGAGCTGAGAAAATGTGTATCGAAAACATGCGACTGTATGCGAGAGATGTGTGCAACAGTCTGAAAATACTGTGGCTGTTTTACTTGGAGAAAACATGATAACGCTGCCTTTTGCGACACTGAACACCAATCTTCTCAGGTCTTTGATGCACCGCATGTTATTCATTCAGAGGGCCTCAAAACATATTATAATTTCCGGTGAAATCTTGACATCGAATGTTTCGGTGGAATACAATACTTCCTCTACAGACCAACTAACAATTATATAACCAAAGGAAGATATCTCGAACGACTCAGAATCTCCAATACGCGTATGGAAGCAATTGATTTCCTTTTGTGTTCTGACGCACGACCTTCGCGACAGCAAAGGAATGAAAATCATTTCCAGGCTATTACATGCTCGGCTCCGCTATGCTTAGCGGGATTTAAACCGTTGGAGAAAGGAAAAGAT
Organism: Tenodera sinensis; assembly: GCA_030765045.1. Lineage (NCBI taxonomy): Eukaryota > Metazoa > Arthropoda > Insecta > Mantodea > Mantidae > Tenodera > Tenodera sinensis. Next base: position 138,502,949 of record CM060968.1, read on the forward strand.
TCAGCCTTCCTGGTTGTTGAACCAGAAGGAAATACGCAGTGGAAAGTAATCACTGGTGCCTATCTCCTCATTCTTTTATTTCCAAAACTTATTTCAGTTTTGCATTTCGAATGAAATTAATATGATCTCAAACGGAAGCCCAAAACGCATTTTCGTGGATTGTTTATTATTAATTTTATTACTAAATAATAACACTAACCAAAGTGTTTTTGACCAACTTTTCGTTTGACTTATGCTGTCCACGCACGCGCGCACACACGCGCGCGCGCGCGCGGAGCCGAGCGGTTACAGCGTTCGCCTATCATCAGGTCCCAAGGACCCGCATGTGGTGTTTGTGATGGACGAAGCGGGCTTCTTCGGTTTCCCCCGCCACTCATTACACCAACTGCTCCAACATCACCTTTCTAATCATCCATTTCGCCTGCATTTCATATCTTCTTCCTCACTCTTATATGACCACCCACTTCCACTCACTCTGTCCGGACCATAGGTCCCTCTCCTCCCCGACAGGCGTCTAACCCTAGGCATTGGAGTGTAATTTCTAGGGAGTGCAAGTCCTCCATACAGGGAAGATAAACCAGACGATGTTCATTTCAACAGTTGATTAAATGGGCCTGTTAAGTCTTCAGATGACAATTTTGTATAACTGGAAAATCATAAAATATCGACCAAAAACACACCACACAAATACACAAAAATGAGTTATATCTCTTTCAAACACATCATTTAATCCCAATACATTTTTGTAGCATCAGCCATTTCCGACATGTCTGTATAATAGTTGTCGCTATTCAATTGTTTCTCGCGATGTCATGGAACCTGTATGGCATTTTTAGGCCGACACGTAGCGACCCGTTTTTAAATTCTGCGGTTTCCTTTATCGACTAAAATGTGCAATGAAATCATTTCTGCAAAAGTTTGTCATGAATTGCATAGAAAAATAAGCTTTCCAAATAATAACTTGTAGAAGTTATTTATAAATGATGGTATAGTGTGGGCAGACGAAGTCATTTTAATGTAACACACATTTTAATATACCTAAACGTTATTCACTTCTTCAGTACAAACCAGGAATGTCAATAATATAAATACTTGTGAACTGTGTACGCCAAAAAGGCAGCTGTTGGAATGCAGTGAACTATGTTAAGAAGAATAAGGAAGGAAGCAAGCCCAAACTTTGTACACATCGCTGTGACTCCCTCGCAATGCACGAGGTGAATGGCCACGCAATCACTGCTAATTTAAATGCTCTGTTTACTATAATTTCTGAGAAATGCAGCAGTGCGGTGAATAATCAGACGCCTTGCCTGCTAAATTTATCGCTCGGCGAGTACAAGGGCATTCCCGCCACGTCGCGCTGACTAGGACGAGCCCGCCGTTTCTTATTGGTCGAGACGGCGATCATACGATGACGCAAGCCGGTCGGCCCAGGTTGGCCCAGGTGGAGGAGAAAACGTATGTACTTCTACAACCTACGTAACTGCCTCTGACGCAAACGTGGCGCGATTCAATTCCAGCACAGACCTACTTCGTGCCACGTGCTTCTGCTTCAACTCCAACACGCGTACTGCCTTCAACATTCTTCTCTTTCAATTCGCTCCTATTTCAATCGTGTATTCATTTCCTTTTCTTTTTTAACTGTATCTCCTTTTAACTTTCCCTACCACGTATGGTCAGTAGGTGAATATTGTATTCGATGATGAGATTTCACCGGAAATATGTTTCCAGGCCCCCTGAATAAGCAAAAAAATATTTTTAGATAAAGGTCCGTGCGCGCGCGCGCGCGCGCGCGCGCGCGCGTGTGTGTGTGTGTGTGTGTGTGTGTGTGTGTGTGTGTGTGTGTGTGTGTGTGTGTGTGTGTTGCGCCCCCGCAGCATAACTCAGAAACGAAAAACCAAAGTTGGTATTTAAGTTTACTATTTTTCCAGGATGCTACACGAAAATTTTCAAGAAAATTCTTCCACCCTAAACAACTCTTTACATGGAAAGTTTCGAAAATTGATTTTCTCAAAAATGGCACAATTTTGATTAAAATTTTTAAGATATTTTTATGGCAAATAAAATTTCTGGCTGTACCTTAAGTAGTCCTGTTAAAATCTGAATGATTTTTGCATAACTGGTAAACCGTAAAAGATAGACCAAGTCTTACTATACAAAAAATATAGACCTTGATAAAACACACGTTATGTCCAAACGCATTTTTTTTCCCAGTGTTAATCATTTCGGAGATATTAATTGTTACTTGGTGAGTTTTGCAACATTTAAACTTCTCAAATGGAAGATCGTTACGTTTTATATCTAGGCCGTGCAAAGAGAATGGAATTTCAAAAAGATTTGACTCTCATTTAAAGCCTACTGTACTCCCATGCTCCCCTTGTACCTACCAGGAAATAAGCAATAACAATTTCTGCAAATGTTTATATCGATTAACTTGAAGATGTAAGAATAAGAGTTTGTAAGAACAGTACAAGAGCACTTGTTCTCCTGTTAAATTTACATTTTTTAACTTGGGGGGGGGGGGTCTTTCTTAAAATAAAAAACATACACACACTTCTTAAATCATAGGGACCGTACATTTTATTTAAACTATAATTCGTCATAAAGCCAATCTGCATTTCCAATCAGAAATTCCAAGTCAACTGAAGTTTTAATTCCCGTTGGTGCAGCAATAATTATAGTGGTTCCTTTGTTAGCATTTAGATGAATGGTGCAAGGTAAACTTGTTGATTTGTAACAGGTATACACACCTTAGGGCTTTCGTCTGATCGCAATACAGATTTAAACCACTCAGTGGAAAGATAGAGCTGTTCGTAGAGGAATTAAGATACATCCGTAATATTCGCTACGTTTCCATTGGAAATTCAAATCGACTTGAGTCTATAATCCTATGAGTATCGTAAGAGGTTTCGAGGTTAGTGAATGCTTTTAAGAAGAATACATTAGCAAATTATAGAAACTATTGTTTTGTTTCATCAGTTCCGGTAAGAAAACGAAATGACGAGCGTGGAGCGTATTATCAGTGGAAGATAGCATCTTTGGCGTGAAGTATAGCCGGTATTTCCAGGCAACAAAATTTCGATCCGATCCTACTAAGAGGAAGTATTCAATCCGGAATGAGTAGGTACTCAAATCGATTTCAATTCCACATGGAAACGTAGCGTCAAAGTGCAGTATAATTATATCGACAATTATACTCCACCATACTCAATGCTTTTTCGTGTATCTACTGTTTTTCGCCTCGGTACAGTTTGAGCGTTGCTTTTTGTTTTCCTTCGCTGCAATTAAAACCGCCTCGCCACACCACAAACATCCTACAAAAGGACATAACCACATTGTGGCAAGCCAGCCACTGCGCCACATCACTCAAACCGACTCCACTTGCAAATATTTAATTAGTTAAAAAAACACAGCACAATTCTGCACCGCAGTTCAAACAGGCTGGTGTATGTGCGCACATGTGTACTTGAAGTATTACATTGCTGTGTGGCGGAAATGTAACAATTTATCCATGATTGTATAGTTTTTTGCATATACAAAATTATGCTGATTTACCTTTTCTGTTTCCGTTGTTCGTTTGGCTCTTCCAGTATTCTACACTTTCAAGTGTCTTTCTTTTGTTTCTCCTGAGTTTATGCAAAGAACGTGGAATACGAAAGATAGTATTTACTATATTATCAGCCTCCTGATGTAAGCCTAACACAAAAATGTAATGAAGTAAATTCTTTCCACATGTTAAAGTCAATAAAAAGTTTTTCAATGAGTAACTTCAGAATAGACATCAAAATAAATTGTAGTTTGGGGAGAAACTTACAGTTTTAAACTCGGCATCAGACATACGGTCACTGACGGTCAGGTAAACACGGTCTGCTGAATGCTGTTTGCAAACGCCAGCAGACTATGTAACAGATGCCAATGGTTTAATCATTAAAACGTTTTATGCCTAAACAACATATTTTACTACCCAAGATAAAGATGTTCATGACATTAAAAGCAGCTCTAAACATTTTGATTAGAGCTTAGCATGTTCACGATACTGGCTGGCATGCTAAAATGCACTTCTTAAACCCCCTGCAAAGAATTAGTAAAGACCTCTTCATTATCATTGGGAAACTAGGAGATAACTTCCAAGAGGAAAAATATAGAACTCGTTGAGGTAGATATATCTGTGGGTATTAAATTTATCCAGTGTTTGCTTTAATCCCCCCTCCCCATACAACATGTATGGCACCTTATGATTGTTCGTTCTTTTCGGGGGCAGGACAAAATATATTTCTGATATAAATAGCAATCTGTTGTTTTTCACTGGCATGCAACCAAGTGTTTTTATAGATTTTTTGCTTCCCCTTCCACGTACCTAGTAGGTATTTCACCCAAAAATTCGATATCAAGATTTCACGGAAATTCATTGTATGAAGGCCCCTAATCATTAAACCAAAAATTGAAATGTAGGGTAAATGTAAAACTTAAGTTTAGTGTTTTCCCAAATTATTTTCAAATTACCCTCTACATTAAAAATGTTTCGCTTTTTCACTATTCTAAAAATGACAGAGGCAGACAAAAACTTACTGCACGTAACTACTTTGTGACATCAGACATTTCCGAGATATTTATCCATTTTTTGTAATTTTTAAAGAGCTATCACCATTCAATTGTTTCTTTTATGTCATGGAAAGAGTATGAAATTTCAAATCCAGAATATATAGCCCGCCTATATTACAGAAGATATATAAACAAACGACAATGGATAGACAGCCATGTGAATGTAATACATCAAACTTCGTTTATTTGCCAAGAGAATAATATGCACGAAAATAAAGTATTTTGAAGTACTTTAGTCACAAAATAAACCGCGAGAAGTGTAAGTAATCTAGTCTGCCTTATTAAGGAGGCTCAGAGGTAACAGTTTCGAGGGTCGGTGACCTATTTTTTCAATCACAGCTACAGAAAGTGAAAGAGTTATGAATTCTCAGTTGTAGAATTGCTGCCCAGAGGACGTCAAAATAAAATCTATAACTAACGTAACACTTTATGAATCTGTTTACAAAAAGAAGCAAAGCAAATAGCGAATACATTTCTGCCGGCGCAACGGGTTCTTTAAATAAAAAGCCACACAAGTATGCAGTCGCATCAACTCTGAGAGCTAAAATAACAAAAAGCTTAAGGCGCGACACGAAGTCCAGCCGATCGTAAAACTACAGTCAAAGAAAATGTCTAACTATAAAATGAAGGAAAGAAAAAGGAACTCAGCGAGATTGAGAAAGTCTAGACTAGACGGCAGTTGTAAACTACAAGACGCTGGCGAATCTGACTAGAAATGCCACTTCACTCCAATCCTTGAGCAAGGTGAATACCGTACAACGTATCTGGGTCAAAGACACTTCCTCAATCTGTCGCTTCCGCAGAAAACAACGCGACTGTGTCAGCATTGCAAGTTGATCACCTGTTGTTTGATCTGATCAGCACATATTCAGTGTCAATAACTGCAGCATTGGTATTCCTCACACTTGCGTCATTCTGAACGTCAATGACCAGTACTAAGACAGCACGATGAGATTTTCTGCATCGCTGCAATGTTTATCCCACTAGCTTCATTATACAGGATAGAAGGGAAGTTATCACATTTCTTCTAATATGTGCTTCATAGAAGCACTGCGAACAAAAAAGTCCATTGGCATTTTGGTCTTTAATCACTAGATTTGGAAAAAATAAATGACTTTTGTTCCAAATTGAATGCGCAATTCCACAAGAATACACGAAGGTATAGCTTAGATAGTAATTATGTGACATCACACAGGGTTGCGAAATAATTAATCACTTAAAAAACGTTAAGAAATACTCCAAGCAGCTCTTTCATACGTGAAGTAACTCGACAACGTTGCGCTGAGGTTGGTCAGGGAATTGAACCGGTTTCTGGATGTAAATAGATCGGTCGCATGCTGGATGGTGTAATGTTTTGGGAGCAAACGTATCTGATTGGCCTACACTCGCACAGTAAACATGGAACGACTCGCCAAGGTATGTGTTTATGGTCTCAAGACGAACCTCTACAGTGTTTATGTACTGACCTAGTGAAAGTGACACACAATCTGCAGTGCTGCCAGCTTGTTTTCGACAAAACTAAAATATGTCCGTAGGAAATTGTCAGAGACAAAAACGCAAGATACAAAACGTGTTCCAAATAAGATGTACAACTTCTTTAAATTAATGTAATGACTTCACTTCCACCCGGTATATTTTAACATTATCTACATAAAATCAAAATTAGAAAGCGATTTAATTAGATCAATACACAAGACAATCGTTCCTCTTACGTTACACCAGGCCTGGGCAATTGGTGTGTTCTCTGAGCGTAGCCCGCTCATGGCCTTGCATCTACCTATGTTTAGCAGGTAACAAACAAATGACGGTCCGCAATTCCTCCAGGTGTTCATTACACTATTCCTCACTCACCACTCTTCATGCGTCACTAACTTTCTCTATAACTCATTAGCAGGGCCCGGAAGTTCATGCATTTGCATATATATTTACCACTGTCACAATTACAATTCCGGCAAGTGATGTGCACGAATCGTCGAATAATAAACTTATTAAACTCAATTTCGTGTTGCATAGAAATTCATATTTTGGTTATTCTGACAAAAACATCACATTTCCACCATTTTAATGATTTGTGGCATAAAGCCACCGTTTTTCCCATGGAACATTAGAAATGTTGCAACTCCGAACTGAGCCGTTTGTAAACATGTCGAGGAATCACGAAAAGAACCAGCCTAAGCAAAAGCAATGCTTAGAAAACAAGCTAGAACAACATTCTTCTGAATTATGTGGAGCACTTTTAGCATCAAATACACCGCTTTGGAAACTCACTAATATTAATTTGAAGAACGTCATAAATATATCACGCATGCTAAGTTTAATCCCTAAGGGATATTTGGCAACGTCACGTTAACATTAAATTGTTACTAAATTCATTCGAATTGAAATAAAAAGGCATTACAGCATTTTTACACAATATTTACGCGAGTTAGTGAAATAGTACAACTATTTTTCGACGAAACGGTTCTTTATTGACAATAATTGTATTGTACATATTTGTTACACTCGTGTAGAACCCCTGGGAAACATATGGCAGAAGTACTACCTTCCACTCACTAAAGGCTAGGCGAATCACAGCGAATTATCTGTAAAATACACCTCTTCTCGATAATCTTCTCGTAAAGAAGCCGGCAGTAGAAAGCTTTCTGAATCAAGAAAGATAGGCCTTTCTTCCGGCCCACTTCATTGTTACTTTGTTTACTTGCCGCGCAGTGGTGTGAGGTAGCCGACCTTTGCTCTCTTTGATATGCAGCCGACGGCGGTTTTTGTAACAATTGTTGTAGAAGAATGACTAAAATAAGTCATGATACATGTTTTTATTAAGTTTTATAACACAATTTCGCATTAAACAACATACGTCTTTTTCTCTTTGACTTAAACTAGATAGTCATATAAGTAAAAATTAAATTGTTCAATGCAAGGACCATTTTTGTTAATCATTAAAATAATTAAACGATTAACAACTCGAAAACTACTGGAGATTTGTAATAAAACTTGGTATATATGCCAACGATTTGGCGCGTTACTGACGATAAAAATTACAAAAATATGTTTCTAAATGCAGAATGCAAAAATGTTCACCTACGCGAATAAAGTAGATGCTATCGCCACGCTCGTTTCCCAGGCCCCAGTTTGTCTAGAACTGCTTGCTCCTTGTTCTCAAAGGCATGGACGATTTCCACTCACGCAAGACATGAAAGAAAGCGTCTTAGATCCCGAGGTTCGCCAACAAACTGACCCAATTTTATAATCACTTCAAGCTGTTTAGCGCCGTTTAAGAGATAAGAAATGTCATTAATGATTCATCTTGCGTAAAAAAGAAGCGATGCCGACTTTGTTGGAGTGAAACATCAATTTCAATGCAAAACAGAGGACGCAATATCAACACTTAAATAGTCTGTTCCTTCAGGGAATTATGTTCCTATTCTCAAAGAATATAAACAGAATCTGATGCGTATATCTTGCCAATTACCAGGTATCCTGATTTATAAAATGTTATTTATATCGCTGTGTACCTGGAATTGTTTACTGGCACGCCGGCTGGCTGCATTCCTGCCAGGGAGCATAAGCTGGTGGACAAAGTTTGTGTTTAGTATGTAAAAAATGAAGGTCGTTTAAGATATCCCGCGAGTCGTCCAGGCTTTACTCCATGCTTGGATTCTGTTTATAATATTGCTACTTGTTTTGGTTTGATAAATACTCATTAAATTTGAGTACTTGAAACACGTTTGTCCTATTTCTATATGTTCTTCTATAAATATATACTAAGTTTTTTTAATATTTCTACTAGGTATAGTAAATAGAGGAAGTATTGTATTCCACCCGAAAATTCGATGTCGAGATTTCACCGGAAATACATGTTTTGGAGCACTCTGAAAAAAAAAAAAAAAAAAAAAAAAAAAAAAAAAAAAAGCATTTTTGTGTTTGTGTGTGTCTGTGGACAGCATAACTCAAAAACGAAAAGTCCCTTAAAAACCAAAGCTGCTACTTAAATATAACATCTTTCAAGAATGCGACACAAAGATTTTGAAGAACATTGCTCCACCCTAAACTACCCTTTACATGGAAAATTTTGATTCTCTCGAAAATGGCTCACAATTTTGGTTAAAATGCTATATGTTTAACATATTGTTATGACGAATGAAATGCATATTTGAATTTTCTAGCTATAGCCCATATAGTCCGGTTTACTCTTGATGACTTTTGCATAACTGGTAAACCGTAAGAGATTGACCAAATCTTACAATACAAAAATGTACATCTTTCTAATATACAGAGTTTATGCCCTAATAATTTTTTTTGTAGAGTGAACCATTTCGGAGATATTCCTTCGTCAAATGGAACATCGTTATTCATTTTTATATGTTAAGCGTCAAACAGAACGGAACTTAAAAACTTTAAAAGATATTTGACTATCGCTCAAAGCCTACTGTATTCACATATTCCTCTTGCACCTACAAGGAAATAAGCAATAAAATAATTTGTACAAATGTTTATCTCAACTAACACAAAGAAGATATAGGAATAAGGGTTTGTAAGAATGGTTAGTACAAGAGTAGAGTGCAACACGTCAGATTTTTTCCCCTGTACTCATCTTGAAAACAATCTGTTCTATCCCTTTCAAAAATCTTGGCTAGCTGTTGTTTCCAGTAACATTTGAGACAGACAATTGAGACGGTATCACATATGCACGACTCTTGTTAACGTTATGGAAAGCCACATACAATATAAATCTTCCGTATCTATAAAACTGTGCCCATAAAACATTTTATGGTCCTAGTGCACGCAGGGGACTGGCTGGCTCCGTGATATATGAGATATATGCAGATTAATTCAAAGGGATAGAGGTCGACGACCACGTGGAGCTCCTATACCGGTGAGTATAGCGAATCGGAAATTGCAGCGTAGCACAACATATAAATAAAAGAAACCAGACAGGTTTAGATGTGATTTAGCTGTTTCAAGCATGTGATGTCTTAACTAACAACTACCTGCTTGGAGAAGAACGCAATTTCCTCTTCTTTCCGTAATGATACCAGCTTTTTCAGCCCATAGTTGGGACAACACGTGATTGTATGAAATAGAACACACGTGGGGGTGGACTCATATAGAAATGATCTAGCTCAGCGATGTCCAACCATTTCTCTAGGGAGACGCTTACGTAATTAGTCTCTTTCAGTGAGAGTGAATGAGCTCACAACCACAGTCACTATCCAGTGACGGACAGACGATTCCATGGCAGTTTCTATGTCATCTTGAATTTTCTGGAAATTTCCTCTTCATTCTGGATGATTTTTCTATAAACGCTGAACAGTAACACAGTCAAAGCTTACTAAATACAAAATATGGATGTCGTTAAAGCACACAATTTATGCCAAATAATTATTCTTTTCAGTGGACTCTATTTGTTTGAATTTGCCAATACTTATACTTTTCTCAAATAGCAATATGTTATTCCTTTTTATCTCTTGCCTTGCAAACAGAACTGAATTTCAAAGTCATCGCATAGCAACTAGTTCTTAAAACATTTCACTAACTCTTAAAGCCTACTGTATTCCCACATTCCCCTTGCACCTACAACGAAATAAGCAATAAGATAATTTCTACAAATGTTTATCTCAACTAACACGAGGAAGATACAGGAATAAGAGTTTGTAAGAATGGTTAGTACAAGAGTAGAGAAAGTCATGTGAGTGCAACACATCAGATTTTTACTTTCTCTACTGGTAAGTAGGGGAAGTATTGTATCCCACCCAAAAATTCGATGTCGAGATTTCACCGGAAATATGTGTTTTGAGGCCCCCTGAATCAAAAAAAAAAAGAAGCATTTTTAGAAAAAGGTCCGTGTGTGTGTCTGTGTGTCAGTCTGTGCACAGCATAACTCAAAAACGAAAAGTAGGTTAAAAACCAAAGTTGGTATTTAAGTTTAATGTCTTTCAAGGATGTGACACGAAGATTTTGAAGAAAATAGCCCCACGCTAAACTATCCTTTACATGGAAAATTTTTCGAAAATTTTGATTTTCTTGAATATGGCTCTAACGATTTTGATTAAAATGTCATGTTTGAGATATTTTTATGACAAATGAAACGTATATCTTGAATTTTCTGGCTATAGCCGCTGTAGTCGTATTTACTCTGGACAACTTTTGCATAACTGGTAAACCGTTAGAGATACACTAAATCTTACTTTACAAAAAATGTAGATCTTGCTAAAACACACAATTTATGTCGAAGTAAATTTTCTTGTAGGGTGAACCATTTCGGAAATATTCCTTGTTAGGTGTGTGAGTTTCTGAAAACTTAAAACTTTCGTGAAATGCAACATCGTTGTTTATTTTTTTATATGTTAACCGTGCAAAGAGAACAGAATCTCAAAGCTTTAAAAGATTTGACTATCGCCCAAAGCCTACTTTATTCTAATATTCCCCTTGTACCTACAAGGAAATAAGCAATAAGATTGTTTGTACAAATGTTTATCTCAACTAACACGAAGAAATAGGAACTAGAGTTTATAAAAATGGTTAGTACAAGAGTAGAGAAAGTCATGTGAGTGCAACGTATCAGATTTTTTGATAAGGAGTCTTCATCCTCCTTTCATCCCAACACTCCCACGCACAGCATAAGTTAACTGCATCCAGACAAAGCATCCTACGGTCTCTCGAAATACATGCAGGAGGGGAAATTAATACTTTGAAGTGCTGAAGGGAAAACGTGGACGGGAGACAACACCCTTAGAGGGCGTAGTGGCAGCAGTAGCAGATACCATCAAGCGCACCTAATAATAACAGGTTAGTACTGAACAAGATGTTGAGTACCGTTTTGGGTGCGTACAACCTGTTTGCCCACCTTAAACAATGACGCGTATTTTATAAAAACCAGATACTCAACAGTCTTGATGAGATTTATTCAAGAAAAACCTCATTACCTTCTATTCATGTAGTAAACTCGTGCTTTCTATATGACAGATTTATGGCGCTTTCACAGCTAAAATGGATGGATGTAACTTATTTCGAGGTCGTCGTTTGTGGTTCTGTTTGTGTTCTTCACTTAAAGCTAGGGTCTTTATTCAACGCGTGTGCAGTTGCTGCTCAAAGGAAATGTGCACTACCAACAACAAATGACTGTCATAAATCCATCTCCACGCTTCAGAAAAGGCAAACCTATATCCCTGTCCTTGAAGACCAATAGCAGCCCTGATTTTAAGGGAGTGACAGTTACATGCGACTCCACGTGGAGTCTCAGTTGCCAAAATTATCAATTCCAATTCATTTCTGTTTCATTAGCTACTAAGGTTCATGTTCAGATGTTGCAACTCTGCCTGAAAGGACTCGAGAGCAAGGGACCGTGTTGTAAAACGATTATTAGGGTTCCTCAAGGAAGCGGCCGAACTGCACACGCGTTGACTTAACAGAGTATACATCTGAGCGCTTTAGAATGCACAAGTAGTTTGTTCCGTTCCATTTGTTTGTTTGAGAATGCTTATGATTTGAAGTGTTGCTCTAGATACAAAGAAATGATCAAGGGATATGACGCCTTGGTAGCACGCATTCGGAAGGTCCGGGTTCAAATCCTCAGGCCCGACCAACCTGACCGAAGATATGTTCACGTTTTCCTCGTCGCTAGGCGGATGCTGGCTTAGACGATTTGATCTGTGAATTTTCCAACAATCTCTTTCGTCACTTCCTTTCATTTCCTTCATTTTCACCACCATACCAGGCACTGGCTAATCACTCATCTTGGATATGGAAGTGTAAATGTTGCAGGTCATATAACAATCCACACATTTTATAATAAAGTTCAGGCCACAGGAAGTGTTTAGTCTAAGGAACGTAGAATTCTTACCGCGAAAACAGACGACTTCGGTCGTTTGGAGACTTCTCCCAAAAATCTCTTAGGCATCTTTCACAACAGGCAGATATTTCTTATGGCTGTGTGCGAAGAGGAGCGGGATGGCTCAGGCGGTAACATGTGGTCTGCATTCCGGAGGTTCGTGGGTTCAATTCCCGCGGCCGACCTTCCTTGTCTTGGGCTTTTCAGGCGAATGCTGGTAAGGATATTAACCTCGCACCACCGAATCACTCATTTCATTTCATTCTCTCTCTATTCGGTCTTTCCAGGTTGTAAGGGTCAGCGGGTTCGAGGGTAGGATGCGCTGCGGTGGGGTTTGGTCTCTGGAAATACAGTGCCCGGCTAAGGGGTCCCTCGTGCACCACTGGGACTGATATATCAGTTGGACTTGACTCTGTGGTGCGTTCTCTGTGGCGATCTGAAACTCCGTCGTGCTAAAAAATTGCCTGCACCTGTTAGGGACCCACCGCAGTAGTTCTGCATGTTGTGTTCTGGCCGCCTGTAGGGTGCTTTCATATCATCTTCCTCCCGGGGTCTGATACACAATAAGCCATCGCCTGGAATCCCGGAATGACAGAAAAGACATGACCTAACTGATGAAGTTAAAGCCATAAATTTGGCAAGTAAAGCCTTTAAAAGTAGTTTTTAAAAGGTATGGCTCCGTCCACGGATCATAGACGGCAACGACCGCCGATAAGGCGAACATGAAAAACTCGTGCAGCCGGTTCTTAGTTTATTGGCTCTCCCGGTATAAACAAGACCACATAAGCATGCGATATCAAATCACGTAAAACATTCAGCAGGGGGCGATCAAGGTCGACGCGGTCGCTGGTTGTGCGAGGCATGTAGCAGCGATTAATAAGGAAGGAAACAAGGAAAGAAAAAAGGAAAGAAAGAAGGAAAGAAAGAAAGACAAAGAAAAAGAAAGAAAAGAAAAAGAAAAAAAGAAAGAAAGCAAGAAAGAAAAAGAAAGAAAAGCAAATATACTTATCACTTGTAATGGGTCTGTGACAAAATTTGCTTGAAAGAATTTGCGCAGTGGTTAGTTTCGCTTTCATTTGTAACGCACCGGGGGGTAGCCGGATCAGAACACAGCTGGGGAACATGTGCTGACCAATATACGCTCTCCACAATTGGCCGAGATCGGAAACATTGCCAACAACGCCGAGGACACGCCAAATTTACTCTACGTTGCCACCAAATAACACTTATACCTAATTATTTTACGTAATATCACTTTTTTTATACAGTTTGCATAAACACAATGTGTAAAAAAATAATATGTTTACAAAGTATGCAGAATAGAATGTTAATAAGCTATAACTAGTTTGAGGAATGATTGCAGGTATGAAAAGGGCGAGAAATCTACACTCATAATGTCTAGAAATGTACTGTAAACTTACAGTACCAACACTTTCAAGGGAATGTATTGCACTCTTGTTCAAACTTCGACATGTTAGGTGATCATACGCCAAAATTGCAGTTGGCTAGACTGAGTGAGGAACTACGGTTCCCGGCCGTGGAATGCGCCCGGGTTCGTTCCCATCCCTCCAGGCTCGGATATTATGTATTGGATATAGAAGTTCCCACTCAGCACCATGAGCAAACTGACAAGCTGCGATCCGGCCTGGGGGATGCGTGATGGTTTGATGATCGTCCAAATCTGCCATGCGCAAGTGGGCGCGATCGCCCCAAAACCCAGGTATGACTTTAAATGCTATCTCTACAACTGACATCGTAAACTTTATCAAAATTACGTCTTCCGCTTTGGACATTCCTGAGAGACACCATTCTATTTTACATTCGGGACAAATGGTTCAACATACCAAATATGTTGCTAGTCCGGGTGTTCCCAAAGAGTCCTTACTAACGCCGAGGAATATCAGCAGCCATAGACTGGTTGTCGATTCTGGGGATTGTGAAGCTTCCATCCTGAGAGGAGGTGAACTTGGTATTCACCATCTCAGCTAGACGTTCAATGTAAGCAACTTTTCATTTGGGGTTTCAATATGAACACACACTAATTTCACCTATAAATTCCAGTATCTCTATGACAGCAGATGTTCGAACCGGCTGCCATGACTGAAAATGCTATCCAGAATAGCTTTCACGTAAAAACGCGATGGTATTTTGACTGCCGATGCTGCCAATCTTTCTCCCACAAATGGACTGAAGCTCGGAGTACCAGACAATGGATGCAGAAAAGCGCAGAAGAAAAATTATTTGAGTACCAGTGTTTTAAACAACACTCAGCAGGTGCTAACACTGCAAAGTAGTTCATGAATAAAATTAAGGAAGTGTTTGAAGTGTTGGTCAAAATTTTATACACAATATTAGAAGCCTGGTTAAAGTAGGTTCTCGGGCGGTCACGACACGCTCAGCCCCCGACAGTCAAAAACACTGCGCGTTCAGGAGAGTTTTTACATCAAAGCCAGGTCCTTAGATGCGCACAATATGGAGCAAGTATTTTGTACAAGTGCGTAAATCATACTAAGGGTTAGCGCCTGCCGATCTATATTCCAAGAAATACCTACAGCTTCAAAGAGTATCGAACATTATGATCAAATGTGCTGAAGTTCTGGGGTGTATGAAGTATCATTTGTGACCACGTGTCATGTTTGGTGATCAAGAAATAGTTATCTTGAAAGATAAGTTACTAAAGAGGTGTGAAAATTATTATACTCAGTGCAAAGTTTTGGTTATTTACTGTCCGAGGTATTACAGCTTTACTGTGATATGAGTAAATGCTTTACACCTACGTATAATTTTCCACCAATCAGAATTAAATAACTATATGAAAAAACTATAGTCAACTTTTTTTCATTCTATTGCTGGATACACGGAAATGATAGTTCTTCAATGAAATTAAAGCAAATTGATTTCAAGTTTGTCAAAAATGGAATATAGATGACCGTTTCCAGCAATTCTTCCCCACACTGTTATTTGTGAATATTCAAGACGATATCTGAAAATTAAAACTATACATTTGCTTTAAGATGAGTGACTGGTTCTATGCGAATTTGAGGCTGTGTGTTGGAAAAGACGTTTCATCAACGAAAATTACTAAGTCAATGATCTCATTGAGGAAAATATGTTTTCAATGAAACATATACTACGTTCCCATGCAGAATTGCACGTTGAATTCAATTCGGAAATGAGATCGAAGATCCATTCAATAAGATTTCGATCCAAACCCGTTAAATAAGTGGATCGGATCTAGTGGTTTGAATCCGCGTTTCTACGCTCTATTCAATCCTGTAAAAGAACCCAAATCGACTTGAATTCGCCATGGAAATGTATAAATAATTAGTAGACATTCTCACAAAGCGTTGATTTGGTTTTGGATATTTATACACTATTTTCAAATTCAGAACAATGATTTTTACCGAAAAATGTGCCCGAGTCTAATAATTTTCACACTTTTGTACTTGTCATGGTTTTGAATTATGGGCATCAAAAGATTTGTCAGTTTTCGCAAAACTGAAGCATCTGCGGGCGTGTGTATATCCATAGAAGCGTTTTCTAGACTTGTCATCTCAGCAATTATTATCCTAAGTTCGTCCCCATAGTTTAGCTACACTTGAGTTAACCTATTGTAAATTATTTATTTTCAAATACGGAAAACGAGGAGTTAAGGAATTGCCAAACAAATTGAATTCTCCTTCTCCAAACTCGGACAGATCAGAGAAATTTTGTAGAACATTTGTTCATTAACTAGTTTTTCTCAATATAAGAAGTTTAGGTAGTGATGATCATTGTGGATGCTTCCAAAGCAGTTTCTTGGCGTGGTAAGTTAAGGAAACCGCATTTTCCTTCACTTCACATCTGAATACACCTAATTAGCTCATCTGTTAACTAGTTAGCGAAGCCTTCCCCAAGGTCAATGCAGCATACTGCATTTTAGTCTGCCTTATCAACACGCAAGGTCTAAACCCAACATTCAACTTTTCGTGCTTAAAGTTTTTATTAAAATGTTATCTTATCTGCTGCCAAGTGCATTTGACGAAACAGTGAGATAAATATAATTCCACCAGTAGGTATATGCACCGTTCCACAGAAAGACAGTCACGGTTTGCTGGGTTTTGGATCCAAATATTAAAATCGATTGTCCCCGGGGTATATTTGGGAGCAGCTCTCCGTTACCACCCCTCCCTCCGTCGACAAGCAGTTCAACACACCATTAGTGTGGTGCTTCGGGGTATTCTAAAGAGAATTCTTTCTGTTGAGAACCCGTCTGTGAAAGAGAAATGAAATTCCAAGCGTTCCTTTCAATGTGCGCGTGATCTTGGGCAATTTTCCCTTTCTAGAAACTTTACCCATTGATGTAAACTTGTCCTATCTTCAGTTAATCCGTTACTAGTTTCTAAATATAAATTAATAGTACCTGTGAATGACAGCTACAATGCATGGTCTTCACTAGTGGACAGCATTTTTACATGCAGTTTGAGTAATTTAGAAAACTAATAAGGCCAATGTTCACCTGAACTTGTGAAGCTTGGGTACTGAAAGAATCAATAAAACAAGAACTGTTATATTTAAAAGGAGAATCCTAAGAAGAACCTCTGGACCCACTAAACATAGAGATAGCAACTGGAGAATAAAAACCAATAGACAATTAAATGAATTAATAATAACCAAAATATTGTAAGTTTCATTAGGGCAATGAGATTAAGCTTGCTTGGACATATCAAGAGAATGGAAGACCAAAGGCTAGTGAAAGAACATAGGCGGGAGCTATAGCAGCTGATAGACCGTTGGGATGATGATATGAACGATTTGAGAAAATTAACAATATTAAACTGGATAATGACCATACAGAACAGAAACGTCTGGAAAAAATTGTTGAGAAGGCCAAGACATTGAACTTTGAAGTCGTAGTGCATTAAGAAGATGAAGAAGAAGAAAATATCCATTTTTTGTACTCAGTGAAAAGGAGTTATTTCTTTCAGGTGATTAAATACTACAGGACGTTTCCAAATTTTGAAATGCAAGTGTGGGTAGGTTTATTATTTGTTATATGCTTCTTCTTCCTCCTCCTCTTCCTCCTCCTCCTCCTCTTCTTCTTCTTCTTCTTCTTCTTCTTCTTCCTCCTCTTCTTCCTTCTCTTCATAGCAAGCGCCTGTTCCGTCTTCAAAGCCCTCCAGCCATTACAATAATGAAGCATAATTTATATGTTTCTATTTCGTTTAATATTGATCTTTTTTTTATTTATTTTTTGGACACTTGGACTGAGTTTTTATATACTCAAGACGAAAGTGGGTTCAAAACATTAAAATTTCCAAGTTCAATACAAATGCTGCGGTTTCCGATTCAAAAATGTTCTCCACTGAAAGAATAGCTCTATCGTTTGGC
The DNA here is from genome assembly GCA_030765045.1 of Tenodera sinensis. Classification (NCBI taxonomy): domain Eukaryota; kingdom Metazoa; phylum Arthropoda; class Insecta; order Mantodea; family Mantidae; genus Tenodera; species Tenodera sinensis. The sequence continues at coordinate 138,520,746 of CM060968.1, forward strand.
TCTCATTCTTAGTGGCATTTCCAGGTTACTGAAGCAGATGTTTGAGAGATTTGGAATTTTTTCTGTCGGCAAATAACACTCCTGTTGCGTTGAATATAGATTTGAAGCAATTCACCGAGTCCCTCGATGTGATATAAAGGAAAAACTAGGATTTTAGATTATGTTTAAGGCCAAAAACTGCTCTAGTTGCAGTACCTTATGAAAATTTAATTTCTTCCTAATGGATATTTTCATGCGGTATTTCTTAGTCTTTAGAGATGAAAGTAAAATGACCGCCTTTGTTGTCCATTCCTGCTAGTTTTGGATTTTAATAGTGTTACACAAAATAAACATTTTAGCCGAACAATTTTAAAGCTCGAGTTAACATTCCCGAAAGTAGAAATGTGCTTGTTGCATAAATTAGTACAGCCTTATAATAAAGTAATAAACACAAATTAAATGTCTCCTATAACCTGGCTTTTTCAATGCTATTCTATAACACGAAATAATTGCAGAGGTTTTACTAGCATGTAATATACTGTTTATCACATTCACCTTTTCCAGATTTTCTGTTATCAGTTTCATCTCATTTTCTTGCCCACCTCTTTTACTTGGAAAGCTTGATAGAAATTCAGTGGATTTTTCAGTCGTCTTACGTTTGTCATAGTTCTTAAGGATATGCAACTGTGTAAAAAGAATAAACATTTCAAAAAGTGACAAAAATGGATTTTTGTTTTATCAAATAGTATAAACTTTCTGCTTTATTTTGACATGCTTTTTGTAGCCTCACGGTCTTTTTAACTGTGACGTGACCGTTTAACTGATTGTCTGTAAGTGGTCACATCCATTAAATCAATAGTTTCATTCTCCTTGCTACCACTTCAAACTAGTTTTCTCGTGTTTCTATCTTTAGCACTGTTTGTTGTTTACAATGATCCACATGATGTAGTTTTCAGTACAGATGCATTAAAGTTGGTGTACTTGATAAATAACATTAGAAAGAAATAAGACATTTTTTTTTCATAACATGAATAACTTTGAGTGATTAAATATTGAAGTTTACAGTTCGAAATTTAACTGAACAAAAATTTAAACTGTAAAATTTATTTTTATTCAAATTAATAACAAAATTAAGAAATTATCTAACATTATATTAAAGAACATAACTAAAAATTTAGTTTTTTAAATCAAAGTTGCATCGTGGGGAACCACTTATAAAAATATTAAAAAATTATAATAAAATACTATTTTTATAACTAGTTTGACTAAATGTATGAAGTTTGGGAGATTTATTCCTTACTATTGATGTGTTAAAATCACAAATCAATCCAATAAAACTGTCGATTTTCAAAACTTCACTGTAATATACAGGTCTTAGTAGATCCTATACTGATACCTTTTAATTTGCATTAAAACAAAAAAATGACAATCATTTCCGGGCCACATACTTAACCAAACAAGAGATAGTAAGATATTCTATTCTCCTTGAAGAAACATACACACTCGATTATTACAGCTTCCCGTTATTGTTCCATTGAGAAGCGATCTGACACATCACACTCAAGGGATGAAATGGGACAGGCGTCACCAAAGGAAGTAAGCAATCACTCCAAAGAACATGGTACTGTGTCTGTAATTGACGTATTCCTTGGAATTTCTCGAGAAGATGAGCTTGGGCGGAGTAAAATCTTCCCAGAATTGAAATTGAAGGTTAATTGATAATATTTAGTATTGTTTAATGTCGACATGGGCTTCTTATGGCGCCACAGATATGCCCAACAATGTCAATGGCGGCCACTCAGTAGGCTGTATGATCAAAGCTGGTGTGGATCACAATAAGCTATATAAAAGCACCTTGAAACCTAAATCTTTATTATTTACATACATTGTAATTAATAGGGCTCGGAAGTTCATGCCCTAAAAACACTGAAATATGCATGCAAATATGCTCTTAAAAACTTGAAAATATGCCAAGAAATATGCACTACTGAATTAAAACAATGTCCCTTTGCAGTAGACAAGACGAGTTAGTATAAATAATAACTAAAGTTGCCTTATTCTTTAGAGGTTGAAGCAGAAGTAGTCCCGTTGCTAGTATTAACTGCTAAATTGCAGTTCACAACCAACACTTTGCACAAATTTTCAACTGTAAAGCATCGTCTGTTGTCTCGCAAAACACTTTTGTAACGTGAAAAACTTCTCTCCACGTCACAAGATGTTATCGGGGCATATTTAAATGATGCTAACTGTTTCACACACACACACACACACACACACATACACACACACAGAGAGAGAGAGAGAGAGAGAGAGTCAAGTCTCTTGGTGAGAAATGGTTTTCTTTTGAGGATGTCTCGAATACCGCACATCTGTTTATAACCAGAATTTTTTGAAATTACACAATTCACTTTCTCTTTCACTTTTTGTCCTATGTTACCAGGAACCGAACTTAGATCACATATTGTTTTTTTCAAAGACAGTAAGTGATTCATGCGAAGGAGATCCTGCAGCTTCCGATGCCGTTATGGCTGTTTGTAAGAAAGAAAAATGGGCAGATATGAAACCAAGATCCTCTTTTAACCCATTGGCTGACAGAATATTTTGCACAGTTTCTATTGATGAAGCATCTTTCAAGTCCAATAAATCAATAACCTCTTCGGCTATTTCTATGTGCTCAGCATAATATAAAACTGCATCGACCCATGTTCCCATCGATTAACACTGGTGCAGGAAGAAGTCAGATATTAGATGCTGTTGATCTAAACAACTTAACTCTTTTAGGAGATTTAACAAAAATTATCTTCGTACTGGACACAAATATCTACCAATGGGAAAGAACCATTGTCTCAGAAATGCTACCAATATGAAAAATATTATACAAATGAAAAAATAAAAAAAAAGCCATAAAAAATCATTAAAATATGCAATATAGGGGCTATAGTATTGAAATAATATGCATTTTTCAAAAATCAAGAAAATATGCAGTTATATGCACCATAAAATCATGTCCAAATAACTGAAAATTCCGTAATTCGTGCACATAATGTAAAAACATACATTTTTAACCCCTATGAAAAAACATGCAAATGCATGAACTTCCTAGCCCTAGTAATTAAATACAGTATTTATGGTCAACTGCAGAAATACATTAGGGTTAAGATGGAACATAGTGCTCTAAAATGTCACCAGATTTCATCAGCATGAGCAGATTTTCTTAGCCTCTTTTTCACAGTAAAACGTGTCACCAGCCAGGAGGAAGTTTCAATGTCTTTATCTAGATACACAAGACCATCTAGTAATTTTCAATGCTTTCCACGATCACTTGCTCAATTTCATGACATTCAAACTGACCTTCAAGTAATTTACTCAAATATGTATTATATACAGCCATGGAAAAACTCATTGACGCACCAGGAGAGCGGGATAATTGTAAGTCCCACGTTGTGTTACAGCGCGGTTTACACAAGTCGATATTTCTAACATGCAGCTGAGTTCATAGATAGTCTCTGTTCAATATGTTATCGTCTGTCGGACACACAAAATCTTTCCTCTCAAACTATCCTTAATTTGAAGCTTAAAAATGTCGATTACCTCAGTTTTGCCTAACGATGTTGATTAAAATATATGTCTATCTTGAATTTTCTACGAATAGCCTCTGAAGTCCTCTTCATTATGAATGAATTTTGCCTAAACGATAACATATAAGACAAAATCTTACTACAGAAAACGTCTGTTCTCGTTAAAGCACATTTGTCAAATATTTTGTATGTTTGTTGAGTTAAACGCTTCAGAAATATTTCTTGATATTGCTCTTAGTTTACAAATACTGATACTTTTCTCAAATGGGAAGCCTTTTTCGTTGTTTCTTTTCCCCCCTTTTTCAAAGTCATCACATAGCGGCAGGCGAATTAAAACCCCGAGATTGGTAGACACAAAATTTAATGGCAGCTGATATCTGACCACTACTATTCTCCTTTCTGTTGTACAAATAAATGTTATGGTCACAAGTGATACTTATATCACTAGCTTTACAACGTGATTTCACAGCATGTTTAACTGGACAACTTAGCAAGGCCTTGGATTGGACTGATTTTGGGTTGACCAGAGTTTAAACTTTAATTGGATTAGCGAGAACTAGCTAGAATAATAAACATTTGTGCATATTTGAACGTATATTTTATAGAAGTGTGTGTGTGGAAAACGTCATGCAAATGGAACGAAACTTTTACGTGACGGTAATTAAGGTTTTGCAGAACTTCATTTCAGTAATGACTTACAATGCAGATAACACATACTCGTTTCACGAAACACATGACTGGGAAACCCAACACAACAGATATGAAAAGGCAAAACTCCATTTCGTGAAACTTATCTTGCTCAGTAATTCTCCAGTGGTGTTAATTCGTTTACAGTTGTCACTGGATTTCTGGTTTTTCTTTGGGTTGAATGACAAGTCCAGTTACTTTTTCTGTCATTTTATTTCCCTTAAAATTGAATCACAAAAAACAGTTTTTTTTTTCTTTTTTTTTTTTTTTTTTTGTCTTCAACACAATCTATAATTCGTTCTGAACTTGCATCTCAGAGTTGTTCTGTCTTATCGTAACCTTGATACATACTTCACTGTGTTTCAGTTCTACTATTCTGTCTAATCAACAGCTAGCTTCGACGATCACTCACTAAAACTGCTTCACGCAACAAACAACTCCGAAGCGACGATCAAATGTCCAAAACGGCTCTGACAATAATTGCTAACACGTCCAACACTTTAACGACTCCAAAGAACTGCTCTCTCTCTCGGCGCCATGTTTCCTTACATAGGTGACGGTGACGTAGCGTGGATTTTTCTCGAAATTCACCTTTTCGGAAACAAGCCCGGCTCGCGAACAATTTTCCAGAACACTCTGGAACAGCGATGTCCAACATTTGCGAAAGAGAGAAGTTTGCATTTACCTTTTTCCACTATACGCGGACTTTGCCTCTTTTTAACCCCAGCTGTACATTATGTTACAGTGACGGTTTGGTTACAAGTATGTTGCGTTTGATTTACGAAAGCATTTTCAAATCTTATGCGTTAAACATCTGCCCATCACTGACATACATTTAAGAAGTATATAAATATTTGGTGGAGTACTCACATAGACTTAGAAAACACACCAAGTGATCGTCGCGTAACCTATTGCGATATAGACTTTTAATATAGTTCAATTTGAAAATATATGTAGAGCTGTACTCACTTTTATACACACTATTCTTGTAAATGTTTGTTTATCTACCACATTTTAATCGACATAACATTTTCAGAAATTGCCTAATTACTAATTTTTTTGTAGGTGCAAGGTAGGCTTTAAACTATAATGAAATATTTTAAGAACTGGTTGCAATGCGATGCCTTTGAAATTCCACTCTCTTTGCAACCCCAAGAGATAAAAAGGGAATAACATATTCCTATTTGAAAAAGTATGCGTATTGGCAAATTGAAGCAAAAATATTTCGGAAACAGTTCACTCAAAAGAAAAACGAAGTATTTGACAAATTGTTTATTTTAAAGATATGCACATTTTTACTTAGTAAACTTTTGTATGTGCCTTAGTATTTACCATTTATGCAAAACATCATCCAGAATGAAGAGATATTCTGAGGACATTCCAGAAAATTCAAGGTATGACTTAGGAACGTCCGTGGAATCGCCTGTTTGTGTCCGTCACTGGATACTGACTGACTGAGGAGTGGAGTGGGTTGGGTTATAGACGCTCATTACCTAAGGTTCTCCAAAGAGAAAAGGTTGGACATCCCTGGTCTGGAATAATCTGTCTGTTCCGGCCCGCTCCATTGCTATATAGTTTACTCACCGCCCAGTGGTGTGAGGTAGTTTGACCTTGGCGGCTGATGGCCGACGTCACATATTAGAACACACACACATTCACACACACACGTCCAGAGTGTGGGGAGCATAGGGAAGTCTTGGCTAGGGAAAAATTCAACCCATCGGGAATCGAAAGTGGGACCCCAGGCAGAGCTACATAACTGAGCTACCAGGCTAGGTTCGCGTTTTCTTGTTTGTTTTCAACGTTGTACTGGCAAGCTTAATGATAAAGAACGCTGTATGTAATCACGAATCGATTTCAGGTGTTCTTGAATAATTCCTCGAAGTTCAATCGGAATACTACCAGTGGATTTTTCTCCGAATAGAGAGATAGACTCCATAATTAAAATTGCCCCAAGCCACGAAGCTCGTTCTTATGCATCAGATTTATCGAACTATTCAGCGAACTTTGCGTGTACCTCTCATCATATCTATGCTTGTTTATGGCCGCGGGAGGGACGAGGGGAGGGGAGGGGAGGGGAGGGGAGGGGAGGGGAGAAAGAAAAAGAAGAAAAACTACTCATTTATTTAACACAAGCATTAAAAATAGAAGTATTGCTGCGGAAAGCTGCCTTCTTAGCAGGACATAAATTCTAGCGTCATGGATGCTCTGACGTGAAATTAAGACATTTTCTGGACAGTTGACAATGCCCACAGGAACTTTTTATTAAATTTCCCGGACTCGCACAAATTGTGAAGCACAGTTCCAGCGGATTACCTTTATGGTCTCGACTTAACATTTGTTAAAATGTAATAACTTTCTGATTAAAATAATATCACCTGTTTGAATATATAATTCTTCTAATCTCTTAAGTTCACTACCTGTAGCCTTCTGTGGTGTTTTTGAAGTGTTTCCCGCACCCCTTGTTTACTTTCTCTACTACGTATAGTAAGTAGAGGAAGTATTGTATTCCACCCAAAAATTTGGTGTCGAGATTTCACCGGAAATGTTTTGAGGCGCCCTAAATCCCCCCAAAAAAAGCATTTTTAGAAAAAGGTATGTGTGTGTCAGTCAGTCTGTGGACAGCATAACTCAAAAACGAAAAGTCGGTTAAAAACCAAAGTTGGTATTTAAGTTTAATATCTTTCAAGGATACGCCACGAAGATTTTGAAGAAAATTCCTCCACTCTAAACTCTAATTTACCCTTTCCATGAAAAATGTTTCGAACATTTTTATTTTCTTGAAAATGGCTCTAACGATTTTGATTAAAATGTCATATGTGTGAAATATTTTTATGACGAATGAAATGTCTTGAATTTTCTGGCTATAGCCCATGAAGTTGTATTTACTCTGGACGACTTTTGCATAACTGGTAAACCGTAAGAGATAGACCAAATCATACTATACAAAAATGTAGCTCTTGCTAAAACACACAAGTTATGTCTAAATGTATTTTTTTTTTTTTTTTTTTTTTTTAGTCATACGTCTGTCAAATGGGACATCGTTATTTATTTTTTTATGTTAACCGTGCAAAGAGAACGGAATTTGAAAGCTTTAAAAGATTTCACTGTCGCTCAAAGTCTACTGTATTCTCATATTCCCCTTGTACCTACAAGGAAATGAACAATAAGATCATTTGTGCAAATGTTTATCTCAACTAACACGAAGAAGATATAGGAATAAGAGTTTGTAAGAATGGTTAGTACAAGAGTAGAGAAAGTCATGTGAGTGCAACACATCAATGTTTCTTTCCTGCTGTTGATCAGCACCATATAGCACTACATTTACTGAGAAGAACTTCCATTTTTAAGTTTAACATATTTGATAAACGAAGTTCACATTCACATTCATCATTTTATCCATCTTTTTTCCGCTCTAAAACATCAAATCTAAAATATCTGGATACGTTACAGGACTTTTATATTTAAGAGCATTACAAGTCCAAAGAATGCTTGAAAAAACATGCTACGATTGTTGGGTTACGGAAGACTAAAGAATGAAAACTTCCATTCAAATCCATTATCGGAGAAACTTTCCCTGACCAGAACTTTTTCCCCGTTTTCAGGATTATGCATCCCCTAATTGTTTAATTATTTAAATAAAAAATTAATTTACCACCTTTTAAAACGAACTAAAAAGTACTCCTAACCTCATACAGGTTCTCCTGAAAAGTTGTGATCGTGAACTTTAATAGCTACGAAAATATTTGCACGGTTTAAAACGAAAAACGTGGACCGCATGCAATATATAGTATTTACTCGAAAATAATGGAATTATAACCGACAAATGTGGAGTGTATTGCAAAGGGGTATTTCAGAAAATGAAAATAAACACTATGTTGTAAGTCGCTTTGCTACTTCACGTATTTTCTCATTTGCATTATTTCACAGATCACTAAGCTCTTTTCTCTTCTGTTACACCCACAGTAGACAGTGGGAGCGGTAGGCACAATGTGGGGAGTGGAAGTGGCATGTGGCCTCCATTCGAGCGAGGTAACCCAACTTTATCCGAGTAGTACTGAAGTCTTGTGCAGCTCTCGTTGGCAAGATTTCGTTGCGTTACACCTACCACTACATGAACGTGTTCTAAAATCACTGTAGGTGCAGATAAAAATTGATTCACATGATCTTCATACATGTTAATGCCCAATGCTAGATATAGTTAATGTCATAGTACCGAGCCAGATGCCTCCACGGTAGCACCTGAGAATTGTATTTGAGAGGTCATTGGTTCGATTCTCATCGACTGCTCACTCTGTCACTGGGTTTTTCATGTTTTTCCGTACTTGGTTGATGAATGCTTAGTGTATTTTCATATCTCACGATTTCTTTTCTATAATTTCTCTTTCATTCCGTTTCCTTCTGATGTATCAGGTGTATTTGTATTACATAAATATTTACGTCATTTGCGAACTTCGTCACTGCATCATCCTCTGGAGCATTCTGAAGGCCACAAAAAGAACGAGTTCCTTTTTTCGCTGCTTTAAGCTTATCTCCGATTCTCCAGCAACGAATCATGTTTGGTTGCACCGAATACTCTCGACAATTTAAGGTTACCAAAGTGGGGAGCAAGCGACGGCTACTTCAAATGTGTATCCCCATCCCTGCCCTCAGTGAGAGATATAATATAACCTCAAATGCATGGGAGGTGAAAGGTCTTCTCTTTGGGGCTCGTGGATGATTTTGTAAATATACCAGTGACTATCTAAATCCACTTGGTGTGCCCACCAAAAAGCTTGAGAGCATTTGTATTAAAATTTTAAAGGATTCTGTGAATGTATACCGGTAGATTCACTCCCCATACACAATTCCAGACTCTGTGGAGAATAGGGAATTATTTTTGCTTAACAAAAATTCCCCAACCCAGCCGGGAATCAAATCAGGACCTCTGTGTTGAGAAGCCAGAGCAACAACCATTCTACCCAGAGGCTGTCCCATTCCTGTATTTTTAAACTGACTTGCTACAAAGGCAAAAACTATCCATGATGAACATGGCATTTGAACGGGAAAACATCTGAAGGCACTAAAATTTTTAACATATTTAATAGCCTGAGATGAAGGAATTTTTACACCACTAAAAGCACTATATCGTCATTTAAATACATAACTAAAATTAAACACACTCAAACCCTACCTAATGGAATGCAAATTGTATTCTGCCCTCTAGAAGTGAATGTCAGAATTTGTCAAACTTGAAGCAGAAGTTGACAGCGTCTTCAAGAGTTAGCCATTTGTGCATAACACTGTTTTTCGGTCCAATGCGCATGGCTTAAACGGAAGTAATTGAATTATCCAGCTGGAACAATTAGGAGCACATGCTGAAACATGAAACTACGCAGGCATGCAGTATAACCTGAGTATCAAATGGCCTTCAACGTTTGTCTATTCCAATGGGATCATCGAAGTTACATACGTACATCGGGTGGTAGTCTTTCTTCAAACCTAAACGGGTACCTTTTGGGACGATCATGAACTTGCCATCCACCATCATTTTAGCATATTTACATAGTCACATAAAAGCAGCAGCAGAAATATTTTAACAAGTAAGCATCCAATTTATTTAGTTCTAAATTACATAGGCCAGATGCAGTAACTGTTGCTCATTATTAAAACAATTGATATGTCAACTATAGTATCCCTTTAGTTGGAAGAAAATACAAACATCCTGCTTTCTCAAGCTACCAAGATAACGGGGAATTCCTCCACTGCCACATGCTTAATTAAGCATCTGTGACGTTTATATTTTTGGCACATATTTCGGACATTTTAGCACATAAGAATAAATATTTCCCAAGTTTCTAGCATCTAAAAATCCTAGCCCTAATTATACCAATTAGATGAGAAAACATTTGGCACTTCTCCTAGCTAGACTGTCTCCTTTAAGACCACCGATAAGAAATATTACCTTGGCTTCATCAGATTGAAAAAGTCTGCTGATTAGTATAAACAGAAGCATTTAAGGGTCTTATTGAGGTGTCACCATAGAATTTTCAGAAAGACATCATGCAAGGCACCCTTGATCAAAGCGTGCGAGAATGATCGAGTTTTGACACTAATGTTGACATCAATATCACATTTTCCTGGGTATTGGTTCTCTCAGTGAACCTAATACATTCACAACCCCTCCGAATCATTTCTATATCCCTCTTGACCATTATCCTTGAATGGAGCTGGTCACCCAGAAGTCTTCCAGAGCAGACATATTCAACCTGGGGCACGTGAAGACTCCTTAGGGGGTACATAACATTTTATGCATGTTCCCTGAATAATTACAAATAATAAAAGTATATTTCAGCCAGAGAGATTAGAATTGTACTCTGTCCAAGAATTAATTTTGCTTAATCTGCCGCAGCGGTGTCCAAGTTTGCGAAAGAGGGGAGTTTGCGTTTACCTCCTTCCACTGTACCAGAACTTTGCCTCTCTTTAACCCCCAGACGTGCATTGCGTTGCAGTGGCGGGTTGGTTACATGTATGTTGTGTTTAATTTACGAAAGCACTTTCAAATCTTATGCCTTAGAAGATACACCAAGTGATACAAAGCAATTCAATTATGTTTTATCGTCAATTTTGTCTCGGTTTTGTTTACGTTACCTCCTTCTCTCCTCCCTTTTATTACAGAGACCCGTTCAACCACTCTGACATTCAATAGAAGATACGCGACTATGGAAATAGCCTTCAGAAGACATGATTGACGGTTCCAATTCAAGGTGTGTCTGACTACAGCTGTTGGAACTCAATCACTATCTTTTTACTATAAACTTGCGTGTACAATACGACAGCACTTGCCTTGCTCACAAGGTTTGCGTGCATAAAAAGTTATCGTGTGATGGTTCCTCAGCTAAAAAGAGAGGAAAAAGAATTCAATATAAGGACGAATTTCGTAAATTTACCAAGGATGAACAACAGTTGCGCAATTAAACAGGAAGCTATTGCTACTATTATGTAACAATATCGTACGATGTGGGGCTGATGAAAGCACCTACCCAGTTTCGTACAATAACTTTCTGGATCTCCTGGCAGGAAACATCCTCTAGGCCAAAACATTCCTTCCACACTAGAAGAATGCTGGGTTGGCCAATTTACTTCCGTAAATTCTCCTGCCAATTATAGAACAAACTTCCGGGTTGATTCGCCGTGATCTGCTGGAGTAACTATATTAAGACGTTTCGTCCACAACTGCGGTGGACATCATCGGTGTTGCGAGCGAAGTCTTCACGGTGAAGGGTCACTAGCACTGCTAATTATCAACTCTGGCCGTGAAAGCCTGCGCTTACTCTCCTGTCAATTATACATCTTAAAGAGAATTAACGAATCTTATAGTACGTTTTCAATACATAACTTTAGTTGAATATTTCCAGACCACTACAGCTCAAAATTAAATGACATTTGGCACGAGATTTCAGTAATTCATTGTGATTACAGTGATACAAACAACTCATAATTTAAAATAGCCACAAAAAGGTCATAGCTGACATGTTTTTAAGAAGTCTGATGTGCTGCACTCACATGACTTTCTCTACTCTTGTACTAACCATTTTTACAAACTCTTATTCCTATATCTTCTTCGTGTTAGTTGAGATAAACATTTGCAAAAATTATCACAATGCTTATTTCCTTGTAGGTACAAGGGGAATATGGGAATACAGTAGGCTTTGTGTGATAGTCAAATCTTCTAAAGCTTTAAAATTCCGTTCTCCTTGCACAGCTAACATAAAAAAAATGAATAATAAATAATATAATAATAAATAATAATATTTTTTGGGTCAGGTTTTCGGACACCTACGTAGGGATAGTCGTGTAATACTGACATACTTGTAAAATCGATCAGTTCACTAACTGTTCTTTATTTTTAGATGTCATCTACTGCAAAGCCCGAGGAATTGCCAGTTACCTGTACAGTAACATTATGCAAGAAAATAACCGTGTGCCAGATTCACTGCCAGTTAACAGTTCCGAACAAGAAATCACTGCATATCTCAACGACGATTTGTCACCTCTTTCTAGTGCACTGGATTACTGGAAAACAAATTCAAAATATCCAAAACTAAAAAAAAATTAGCCTGTAAATATATTCCACCTTCAACAGTTCTCTCTGAAAGACTATTCAGCACAGCACGACTCACGTGACAGAGAAAGAAGTAGACTTGACCCCGAAAGAGTGAGAACGCTATTATATTTGAACAAAAACTTATAAAAGTGGATTATTTAAAACACGCATTTTACTTTTAAATGTCTAATGTAGAGTTTAAAAATAAATACACTGATGGTTTTAAATTTTGTCTCATTAAATATGTGCATCTAATTAAGTAATTCCATTGACATTACACAGTTTTATTTTGTATTGAAACTAGAAGTAGAAATGACGGTGTCGAAGTATTGGGTATCGTGGAAAATGTTTATCAGCATGGAGAAAAACTGGTATCGACCCATCCCTAATTCTGAACTTGGCCAAAAAGGTACAATTGTGTAGCAGAAACATATACACACATACGACTTAGATACTTGAGTTAGTAAATTAATAAATTTAAGCTGAGGATGTTAACATTGCACGCCTGCTTCTTACTGTGTGACGAGTCTGCTCTATTTTTGTGTAACTCTTGAAACCGCCGGGAGGCATCGCAATTTCGTTGTTTAAGAACATGGTGTGTAGTGTTACTGCGCTAAAAGCAGCAATTAAATTTCATTACTTATGTTTTGCTTCAGGCGTAAAAGGTACACTTCGCTTGTGCGGCCTTTATTTAACTTCAACTGTTAATGTTTGTGGTTTCGCCATCTTAATGGACGGACTTAATCCATCACGGTGTAAAACTAGTGTCGGGTAAACTTGGTAATTACACGTTTAAGGCACTTGGGCAGCCATTATACCTATAGTTAGTGAGTTTCAAACTTTATTACAGTAGCTAGGTACATGGCTGCAGAACCAAACGCTATTTCTTCTATGGACTTAAAACAACTGCCATCAGCCCTTTTCCAATTTACGAAAGCTTGCGTTCCTACTTTCTCCACTATGTTGTATAGTAAATAGAGCAAATATATTCCTCCCTCCCTCCCAACACTCCATGTACTCTAAAAGTGGAGTTACAGCTACTAAGATTTAGGGACTCAAACAAGCAGGGTAATAAATTCGAAGCTGTTCGACACCAAGCATACAGGACAGCAGTATACGATATCTGTCAGTAAATACGACACTTTCAACTGTCGAGCAAACAACTGCTTGCAGCATAATGGAATGCGCAGATACTCAACTCGAATGCGTGTAGAAGAATGTCCCGCCTCCGCCAAAAAAATAGTAGTCTGGGTTTGTCGTAGATAAGCTTCTGTGACGAATTCCTCGCCTGACATTTTACTGATTCATTCCTGCATAGCAATTGAGGATGTTGAACTCGACGCAAAAGGAAACCGTGCGGCTGAAGTAGGCGTAAACAAGTGGAGCAAGTGCTTCTTGCAGATGACATTTCACATGTAGACGATGAGAACATCCTCAAGTTCAAGGTCACGCAAATGACATCAAAGCATTTCCTCCGCACTATGTTCGTAGAAGTTCAGAAAAATAAAGAGAATTTTAGTCATTCCAATACCAATTTCATAAGATTCAAGTTTTTCTATCTAAATCTCATGCGTATGCTAATGTTAACCGAACTTATTTCAACTTTTTTTTACTTTCTCTACTACGTACAGTAGGTAGGGGAAGTATTGTAATCAACCCAACATTTCGATGTCGAGAATCCCCCGGCATTGAGGCCCCCTGAATAAAGAGGCAATTTTAGAAAAAGTGTGTGTGTGAGAGAGAGAGAGAGAGAGAGAGAGAGAGAGAGAGAGAGAGAGAGAGAGAGAGAGAGTGAGTGAACAGCATAGTTACATTTTTCTCAAGTGGAAGGTTATTCACTTTTTATCTCTTGATCGTGCAAAGAGTACGGAATTTGAAAGCTTTAAAAGATTTGATTATCGCCCAAAGCCTGCTGGGCGATAATCAAATCCTTGCACCTACAAGATAATCAGCAGTAAGTTCATTTCTGTAAATGTTTATCTCAACTAACATGAAGATATAGCAATAAGGGTTTGTAATAATGGTTAGTGCAAGAGTAGAGAAAGTCATGTGAGTGCAACACATTAACTTGTCAACATATCATGAACCTTCCCTTCTCAGGAAAGTTCGTAGAAGTGAGAATTGTTTTTCTTCAGAAAGTAAACAATTATATTATAGTGCAGTTAAAAGGTGTTTTTAAGGGTCCCTTCCCCTGCCGGTTTGTGTGTTTTTTCTTTCCATTTTGGACTTTGATAACCCCATAAGCTGATGAACCATGAACAATTCTGTTGAATGCCAACATCAAAGGTTAACGTGTTTCCTTGGCTAGGCTGTACGAATCCCGTTCCACACCATGAAGACGTAACTGTCTTCAGGGATCAGAATAAATCGATCTTGTTGGTCACCCTATAAAACCATCATCATTCTATTGTTGCAATTGAGCTGCAGGCTGTCCAGTCGTTTGAACAGCTGCGTTCCTCATTAATCACAACACACAACATGGGGTTCCTTTTTGTCACACCAGGGCTACGTGCTATTTCCCACACCAACAATAACTCTACCTACCCCATGGACTTGCCTACAAACATGTCCCTTCTTAGAAGGATTTCATCTTTGTTCTTTTCAAATGACCTGTAAACTCTCTCAGTCGTAAAGGTAATCTCACATACAGACAATAGTACAAAAAGCCTGCATCCTGCCAGCTAACGTGTATTTAGTACCACATTAACATACAACCTCACTAAAGGCACAAGACGCCTGCCTCCCTTCAAAAGAAATCAAGTGGATACAATAATCTATACTACTGCTGGAGCTAGAGTAGAAAATAACCACTTATGTCTCTTTAGATAAAATATTCCGCTGTCAAACATTGGCTTTCTGGCAATTAACAGTAATTTTATGGAAAACAAACTACTTATCTGAATATCAAGTTAATTGGACAT
This sequence comes from Tenodera sinensis, assembly GCA_030765045.1. Classification (NCBI taxonomy): domain Eukaryota; kingdom Metazoa; phylum Arthropoda; class Insecta; order Mantodea; family Mantidae; genus Tenodera; species Tenodera sinensis. The sequence goes on from CM060968.1 coordinate 138,535,997, forward strand.
AATTAGCCCAGTACACATACTTCTGCCTCCACTCTACCTGGAAATCTATCCTTGAATCGATCGGTAAAAGCGTTCATGCTCAGGGCAATGTGAACACAACCAATTTGATTCGCAACCTTCAGTAGCAAGACGAGGAATATTCTATCCTATAATTCGCTCTCCAGATTCTACACAAGAAACTACCATTTGAGATTCCGAATGCAAGAATCTGATGCGTTGCACTCACATGATTTTCTCTACTCTTGTTGTAGGTGCAAGGGGAATATGGGTAGACTTTGTACGATAGTCAAATGTTTTAAATCTTTGAGATCCCGTTCTCTTTGCACGCTTAACATATAAAAAATGAACAACGATGTTCCGTTTCACCAAAGTTTTAAGTTTTCTGAAACTGACACAAATAACAGGGGAAATCTCGGAAATGGTTCACTCTACAAAAAAAATTATTTAGACACAAATTGTGTTTTAGCAAGATCTACATTTTTGTATATTAAGATTTTGCCTATCTGTTACGGTTTACGAGTTATTCAAAAGTAATCCAGAGTAAACACGGCTACAGGGGCTATAGCCAGATAATTCAAGATATAAATTTCATTTGCTATATCTCAAACATACGACATTTTAATCAAAATCGTTAGTCATTTTGAAGAAAATCAAAATATTTGAAAAAGTTCCCATACAAAGGGTAGTTTAGGATGTGGCTATTTTCTTTAAAATCTTCGTGTCGCATCTTTGAAAGACATTAAAACTTAAATACAAACTAGGGTTTTTAAGCTACTTTTTGTTTTCGAGTTATGCTGTCCAGAATGAGTGAGAAACAAGGCCCTTTTTCTAAAAATACCTCTTTTGAATTCAGGTGGTGTCAAAATATATATTTCCGGTGAAATCTCAACATCAAATTTTTGGGTGGAATACAATACTTCCTCTAGGTGGTAGAGAAAGTAAAAACAAATACATGAAAAGCAATAAAATATTTTGTTGTGGAAATGCTGAATGAGCAGCTCGAAGGCGAGCTATTTTCTTCAGAGTACTGAAGCGAAATTTTCTTTTGAAACTACTAAACACTACACAAATGCGTTTTAATTAATTATAGCGGGTGTTCGGTCATAGTTAACCAGGGATTCTACATAAGTATAACAAATATGTGCAATACAATTATTGATAAAGAAATGCTTTGCCGAAAAACATGTATCAAATATTTGAAACCACCTAGCTTCGTGATGGTTTATATGGCCTTAGCTGCGGCTGGAGGACGCAGCGACCAGGCGATAAGAGTAAGCTCTGCATAGGTGAGACACCATAGGGATTCTCCTCATTATTATTATTATTATTATTATTATTATTATTATTATTATTATTATTATTATTATTATTATTATTATTATTATTATTATTATTATTATTATTATTAAGAGTTTGTACAAGAGTAGATAAAGTCATTTGAGTACAACATATACAAATTTTTTTCCACTTAATGTCTGCTTCCAAATATTTGTAGTTTCGGACTTAGAAAAAGCAACTTTCCACCTAGTCACTGAACAGAGAACTGAGACTAATATCAGCTCCTCTCTCTCTCCCCCTCCCTCTGTCTACTGTTGCAGGTTCGTAAAGACCCAGAACCACATCACTCAGATTTTTTTATAAACTTTGGCATGAGCTTTAAGGGTTGGAGTCCTAACTTGTCCGTCATCCAGGTTCCATAGCAATGCATACATTTCATCCATTAAGACTGTTCATGGCAGAAAAATAAAGGAAATATGTATATTAAGGATTATTCTTTTAAACCCAAGAATAAATTTCAACCATGCTAGATGTTGGAACCAGGTGCTCTTTTATGCTGGAAGATTAGCAAACACCCAAGATTTGAAATAATATATTTATGTGATGCTCCATCTGAGATTTCTCAATTCTGTATTTTCTATTACACACCTGGTACTTTCCTAAGTCTCCCTTCACTGCTTTAATTCAATAAGAGACAAAGGGAGTTTCTAGTTTGTCAAAATAGTACGCCTCTAAAAATCTGCACATAGAAAATAAATACTACCCATGAGGCTACCTGATGGTATATGGCAGGAAAAGCCTAGCGAAGGTTTCAAACATTTTAAATTTGTAGTTGTAAATATACATTATGTTAATCTTATGACTGCAGGGAATATTTGATTTTGTTTCCAAACTATCCCTGCTTTGTTTTTTTTTTTTTTTTTTTGTCATATTGTCTACATATATAGTGTTTTTTATGCTATACTGTACAGTTCCACTGACGTTCAATGTTTACAGACTTTTATGGCTATTCGCTGAACGTAGTTCATCCTAATCTAAGCACAAAAAGATAGAGACTCCATACACAGTGATGCTTTACTAATTGGAGAATATGCACATTTACTGATAAGCATTTAACTTCAGAAGTAAGATGTCCATTTATCTTGAGAGAATGTGTAGCTTGACTTGCATTTACTTTGGTTGTTTCACAAATATATAAGCAGAGACTTATGTAGCTTTAAAAACTTGGCAAAAAAATATACAACTCTGTTAAAAATAAGAATGAGAAACGGAAAAAAATTATTAAGAAAATTAAAACAATCACAATTATTTCTTAACATCCTTCAGGCAATGATTCATCAGATGTTCGCTTGATGTGAATGAATACCCTACTCTCTGACAACTGACTATATTTATTCTAACTTACTATTTTCAGTTATAGTTATTTATTTTGTCTGATGAAACAATAATATTAAATATGACAAAAAAACCTGCAAATACAGAAATTATGGTACTAAATAAATCAACATATTTTTATTAGTAAATCAAATAAATGTTTGTCATTTGATACAGAATAACTCATAAACAAAAGCAACGAAATTGTCTACGAGGGAAGTTCCTAGAATATTTTGAAAATTCTTCAGAAGAGTGAAACAAAAATTCTGCAAACTTTTTTTTTTTTTTTTTTTTTTTTTACTCTTCAAGTAAAATTGAAGCTATTAACATTGAAGCAACAGAATCCAAAATCAGAACAAATCAGAAACTAAAAGTTTCACTTATTTTAGTAATATTGCAAGTTGTTCAAACACTGACTAGTTTAAAGTTGGCATCGAACACATTTTCAAAGCAATCCAAACAAGTTACAATAGTTTACCAACACACAACTTAAAACATCTATTTGTCACCAACTTCTGAAAACAAAAACTTATAAATACAATCTATCGGTGGTGTTTCAAAATTCATAACACGGTTCCTGTTTTTAAAATGAATCTTTTTCCAAACCAATAAATCTATAAGTCCGTTTAATTGTTTTAATAATTTAACCTCTGGGTTTATTCCATGATTAAATGACCAAAATAGAGCCACCACAGCTGATTTATCAACCTGTTTACATTTAATATTTCTAAAATGCTCCTTCATTCCATTTCATGACATTTAGTTTCACCAATATAAACCCTATCACAATCCAAACAGCTAAATTGATAAATGCCAGATTTTTTATAATTTGGAACTATATCCTTTTATAAAAAAAAAAATGTGGCAGTTTGTAACCAGCATTATCCATTCTTGTAGTAGGTTCACATGCTTATAAAAGATGACAAAATCTAATATTAAAAATATCAGGAGCTGTTGGATTTATTGTCTACAGTTTTTAAATGATCGAGCCACATCCTCAAAGCTTTGCCCTGTTTGTATCCTGTACTTAAAAGTGCAACAGCTATTATATTTATTTCTCATTGATAGTGAGGAATGATTTGTAAACCATTTAGATGAGCTAGCAGGTTATTTGTGCTAAAACTACAGTTATATCCTGCATTAGACATGCTTCCCCCAGGTTCAACTGCCAGTTGGCAGAGAATTTGTACTTTTAAGTCAAGATTATTCCTTATCCTCCACACAATGATTTCAATTTTATATGAAGCAAGCACCATATTTGGCACAACAATCAACCATTAAGTTTTCTCAAGGTGAGAATTTTTATTGCCAAGATCCAATGCATTAAAAGTATGAACTGTAAAATTTGTAATGTATAACCTGCGGTTTTTCCTTCTTTCTTGCAGCCTTTCCTTTATTATTGCACTCCACCCAGAATTAAAAAAATACATTTTTTCTAAAAATGCATATCTCAACACAATAGCTCAAAAACGAAAAACTGGTTAAATAGCAAATTGGTAGTTCAGATATGGACCTTTAAAGGATGCATATAAAGATTTTGAAGACAAAAATCAAACCGCCCTTTACATGGAAAAGTGTTATTTTTGAGTTGCTCAAAAATGACTAATGAATTTGATTCAAGTAGTATTCTCTTAAGCTATTTTCATGAATACCTCGAATTTTGAGAGAACAGCCCTTAAAGACCTCTGTATTCTAAATGGAGTTCGTAAACCGTAAGAGATTCAAAATCTGGTTATTGTTATTGGTTTGTATTTTCAAATACTTTTTTAATTTTCTCAACAGCACATCACTATTTTTTATGTTAATGCAAAGAGTAAAAGAATGTCAAAGCCTCGCGTTGGGATCTACTTTGAAAATATTCGGATATCACTTTAGTAGTCTTATGTAATATTTGCCAATATCGAAATGTGTCAACGAGTAACTAGGTTTATCTGTACAGGTTAACAAGACATAGATAAAAGAATAAGCTTTTGTATGAATAATTTGTAGAAGAGTGAGTAGAAAAAGTAACGTGGATGCAAAACATCAGATTTTTCTCAGTAGCGATTGTTTGATCGTCTTTTGACAGATCACAGAAAAAAAGACTGCGCCCGGAATTGTCATGTGATGGTACACCACGTGTGCAAGAAACATGGAGGGGATACACTACCAACATGCCGGTTTTTTACAACCCGGTTTCCCGCAAAATCTATCAGTCATGGACATTGACTATAAAATGTATGAAAAAACCAATAACTTGAGTAATGGGCCAGATATCAAACACACTTGCCGACTCTGAATTGTTGATTACTTCAGAACATGAGCACCTGTGGTTTATTACGGTTGGCAACATTATGATTCGTTTAACCGGTTGGTTGGACCTGTTAACCTTTTGCTTTAATGTATGCATTATTCTGACGTTCTCTGAGCAAATAAAAAATCAGTTTAAATGTACATCTTCATCACTATTCATAAATTCACACGCATTACAATAATAACACTAGAACTGTCAAAGTGAGGCAATGTGTTATATATCTGCAAAGAAGAACCAAAACAAAACATGTGGGAGTTTAGTGCAGCAATGTAAATGCTTCTTAAGGCTTATTACGAATTCTATGTAAATGTTTCACAATATAATTATAATTATTATAATTCTAAACCTAACCTAAAAATTTTACAACCACTCAATTACTGCTTAAAGTTATACAAAAATAAATGAATTGCTCAATTGCATCACCAAAAATCCAAAGCAACTCAAAAATTAGCGGTTCATCTGCTCTGGAAGTAGAGGGCAAAGGTTAGCATGCTAAAATAGCTTACCAGCAACCGTAAATCTGTCCATGTAGTTGATGAGGTTCACGAAACACAGCACAATGATTGTTAACCAATCTCCCAACGAAACTCCCAAGGGACCACGCCTCCCTTTTCTAACTTCGGTTCCATCTGCCACAGAAGTTAACGAGGGCACCGTGGTGTCCAAACTGTCACAATCGTCTCCACCAGACATTAATTGTTGGTGTGAATGGTTGGCAGGAATGGCTTCCATATTTAATATTTTCAGTGAATGTCGATCGAGCTTCTGGGCTGGCATTAGACCACAAAACAAACTATTTCACCACTCACAACGAATTCAAGCTCGCAACTGAAGAAGTCATTCCACCCATAGTGAGTTTTCTCCTCTTCTGGCACAACTTTTACCTACACGACCGCTAGGTTGCGTGCATGCGTGGATCGTTGCATCGATTACCACTTCCGCTTTAAGGACTTCCTGTTTCGAGACATGACAGCCTGCGCCATCTGTTAAGCATATGTGAACACTACTTGAAAGTCAGCTATGGCCTGGCTGGCTCTTTCGAGTCAGAGAAGTAACTAAACCACAGACTACACCGAACTATAACAATTATAACAGATCCCTAAAGTTAGAGCGATATACAGTAACTGAAATCAGCTGTTTCATTAGTAGAGTCCGGAATGCGGAAATTACATACTCTTTTATATTAATTTGAAGTCTAACGTCTTCTATCGCCTTCTCTCAAACCATATCCCTTCTTTTCAGAACAACCCTCAGGGTCAGTTATATATTCGCCATGGATATCTGCGAAACCTCTACCAATTCATTTAAATTCAGATTCTTTTTGTTTCGTAATCATAGCATTATTTCTTATTGTTGAAAAGGTTTCATTGTATGAATTCGTTGTATTTCTATCACCCCATTCAACCATTTATATGCGTCCTTATTGGTAATTCTCTATTTTTATGTTTTGTCCAAAAGGCCACCTTACAATAAAGGAAGCTGATACATTTAAAATTAAATTAAATTAGTCACGAAATAAAAGGTTGGCAAACCAGCATTAGAGCAGCTAGATAGACGCGGGTCTTTTATTTAAGTATATGTCTTATTGGTGAACTGAATGTCTGCTGATAAAAACGTATCGTATATTAAATTAAATATATTTTCCCCTGCTTGTGCTATTGCAGTAACCAGCTTTAGAATATAACCGTTAATTATGTGTTTAATGTATATATTTATAACAAATATTAAATATGGCCTCAAGCCACACTAAATGCCAGATTGCCAGACTAGCTATGACAGAAAAATGTCGAGATTTCATCGGAAATATATGTTTTGAGGACCCCCAAATAAAAAAAAAAAAAAAGCATTTTTAGAAAAAAGGTCCGTGTGTGTCTGCGTGTCAGTGTGTCAGTGTGTCTATGGACAGTATAACTCAAAAACGAAAAGTCGGTTAAAAACCATAGTTGGTATTAAAGTTTAATGTATTTCAAGGATGCGACACGAAGATTTTGAAGAAAATAGCCCCACCCTAAACTACCCTTAACATGGAAGATTTTTTGAAAATTTTGATTTTCTTGAAAATGACTAATTATTTTGATTAAAATGCCATATGTTTGAGATATTTTTATAACAAAAGAAATGTATATCTTGAATTTTCTGGCTATAGCTCCTGTAGTCGTATTTACTCTAGACGACTTTTGCATAACTGGTAAACTGTTAGAGATAGACCAAATCATACTCTACAAAAATGTAGATCTTGCTAAAATACACAATTTGTGTCCCCATAAATTTTCTTGTAGAGTGAACCATTTCGGAGATATTCCTTTTATGTGTGTGAGTTTCTGAAAACTTAAAACTTCCGTGAAATGGAACATCGTTGTTCTTTTTTTTTTTTTTTTAATTAACGTCCTCCAACATTGCGTCATTTCGGACGATGAATGAAATGGGTGAATTGGTGCTCAAATGAGCCCGAGGTCCATAGAGCTTTAAGTTACCCGACATTTGTCTTCTCAGGATAAGGGAAAACCTCGGAAAAAACCTTACCCGGATAACTTACCCTAAGCGAGATTCCAACTCGCGACCTCTTGAACGTGAAGTAGACACGCTAACCATCACGCTATCGAGGCGGGCATCGTGTTCATTTTTTTATATGTTAAGTGTGCAAAGAGAACGGAATCTCAAAGCTTTAAAAGATTTGACTTTCGTACAAAGCCTACTGTATTCTAATATTCCCCTTGTACCTACAAGGAAATAAGCAATAAGCTAAGTTGGGAAAATGTTTATTTCAACTACCACGAAAGTTAATAAGTGAATGTGTAGGGTTTAACGGCCCGTCGATAACGAGCTCATTTGGGCCAACATGAAGAAGAAGATATAGGAATAAGAGTTTGTAAGAATGGTTAGTACGAGAGTAGAGAAAGTCATGTGAGTGCAGCTCATCAGATTTCTTTAGTTATTTTTAGTTATTATTTTGTTTTTTGTTTCCTCTTTTTCTCCTCTATTTCTTTTGCGTCACTTTATTTATCTATGTAGACATATCGCGACGGATGGTTTAGGGTCTGTTAGGACATACTTGTAGATTGGTGTGTGGTTGACAGCCTTCAAGACCTCATCCCTATACCATACCATCTTGTTTCATCACGAGTCTACAGAGGGAGCAGTGCAGGGCAACTGTACCTCTGCTTGCGACGAGCAGATGGCATTAGGATGCCATGCAGTCTATCTGCTTTTATTTTCTGTGGATAGGTGGCACAACAGTCACTATTAGCATCTATTTTCATGTATACTATTATTTTAGACTTAATGAGGAAAAATAGTAACGGTGAAACTGAGAACACCTTCTTTACTGCACAGATAAAGTCCCAATAAGCCGCTAGGTGCTGTGCAAATAAACATACCGTACACGAGAACATGTACGACCTGTTCTCTAATGCTGGAATGCTGGTGAAATTGACCAGATAATCAAGAAAGTAAGGACATGCCATATGGTGGAATTGATATCTGGGTAGGCATTGCCTCCGCTACCGTAACACATCAACAAACAATGTTTATGATTCTGCATTTTATCATTTGAACCGTCATTTTCCCTAAATTGCAGTTCAAGAAAAGCTTTGTCGGTTATAATGACGAGCGCATGATAAAATCCTTGAATCTCAATCCGATTCATTAAAACTGAGCTGCTTGTTTTAAACGCGCGACAGAAATCATAACGCATGGAACCTGGGTAGTGGAGAGCCAGCTAGCTTAACCTCTGCCTGCCCGGCCCCATTTCCTCAGTACGAGGCCCTTGAACAGGGATAAGGACATATTCCGTCTGTATACGCACTCCGAGCATGCGTAGACGCGTCTGCCAGCAGTCAGAACACTTGCCTGCTCAAATGCGAAATTATGCGACTTTTTCCGAACAGGCATACTGCACGAACGAAGATCTCGGAGATCCGAATCGTGTCATTATCACTCTGTGTAATAATAGTGTGTTGTAATAACAGTATGACCGACTTAATTAGTGAACTATTACAAAGTCTACTTTCGCGGCGCACTGACAATGAAAAGAGGAGTGGTTTAGCTGTTTAATTAACACAATATTACAGTCAGACAATTCTTCAAATTCTTCATTCATTTTAGTTTTGGCCGTAATTCGCCCGTAAGTCACACTCATTCACTCTGCACTTATTAAACAACCAAACAATATATTCCAGGTCTAGAAGACCGCATAACCGGCCGGGAGGGCTCGGGGCGCTGACCACGTCCCACCCTCCAATACTGCACCTCACCAATGACGCCTGTAGTGGGCAGAGGTGGGAGACGTAGCGGCTGGGCGGTAGGCCTTGGCCCCTTGTGGGCTGTCGCGCCGGGGTTTAGTTTAGTTTAGTTCAAACAATATATTGTTTGCGTTATCCGCAATGACTTCGCCCCCTTTATTTCGGATAAACGGGGTTCTACTGTATTATTATTAATTAATTAATTAATTAAATTATCGTCAGCGTCACCGTCGCCGTCGCCGTCACCGTCGCCTTCGCCGTCACCGTCACCGTCATCGTCACCGTCACTGTCACCGTCACCGTCACCGTCATTGTCATTGTCATTATCATTATCATTATCATTGTCGTTGTTATTATTATTATGATTATGTTTATGATCAATATTATTATTATTATTATTATTATTATTATTATTATTATTATTATTATTATTATTATTATTATTATTATTATTATTATTATTATTATTATTATTATTATTATTATTATTATTATTATTATTATTATTATTAATAATAATAATTAAATTATCGTCATCATCACCGTCACCGTCACCGTCGCCGTCGCCGTCACCTCGCCTTCGCCGTCACCGTCATCGTCATCGTCACCGTCACCGTCACTGTCACTGTCACAGTCACCGTCACCGTCACCGTCGCCTTCGCCGTCACCGTCACCGTCATCGTCATCGTCACCGTCACCATCACTGTCACCGTCACCGTCACCGTCGCCTTCGCCATCACCGTCACTGTCACTGTCGCCGTCGCCGTCACCGTCGCCTTCGCCGTCACCGTCATCGTCATCGTCACCGTCACCGTCACCGTCGCCTTCGTCGTCACCGTCATCGTCATCGTCACCGTCGCCGTCGCCGTCGCCGTCACCATCACCGTCGCCTTCGCCGTCACCGTCACCGTCATCGTCGCCGTCACCGTCGCCTTCGCCGTCACCGTCATCGTCATCGTCACCGTCATCGTCACTGTCACCGTCACCGTCACTGTCACCGTCACTGTCATCGTCACCGTCATCGTCACCGTCACCGTCGTCGTCACCGTCACCGTCATCGTCATCGTCACCGTCACCGTCACCGTCATCGTCACCGTCACCGTCACCGTCACCGTCACCGTCACCGTCACCGTCACCGTCACCGTCACCGTCATCGTCACCGTCACCGTCACCGTCACCGTCGCCGTCACCGTCGCCTTCGCCGTCACCGTCACCGTCATCGTCACCGTCACCGTCATTGTCATTATCATTATCATTGTCGTTGTTATTATTATTATGATTATGTTTATGATCAATATTATTTTTATTATTATTATTATTATTATTATTATTATTATTATTATTATTATTATTATTATTATTATTATTATTATTATTATTATTATTATTATTATTATTATTATTATTATTATTATTATTATTATTATTATTGTTGTTGTTGTTGTTGTTGTTGTTGTTGTTGTTACTACTGTGATGTGATTGGAAGTTGTCTATGCACTTGTTAGAATTGGAACATTCACTGTGCAGAGGAAGTAGGGTTGGCATTTATAACATCATTGATTATTTTATTTAGATTGGAAACAGATTAATTGGAAGAATCTATTTCCAAGTCATACTAAAAATACGCCATTAAATAAATCCATAAAAATTTCCGCTTATTACAGTTACAAACAATTTCCATCGCAGGAAACAAGAATGATAATAATGAAGTTATTGGAATGATGTCATTGGGTTTTATAGATTACATCACACACCCAGTCATACTCACAGACTCTGGAAACAAACTTGGCTAGAGAAACATTCCCACCCCAGTCCAGCCGCTTTCCTTTGGAACATATTGCCACATCGATCGGAATGACTCGTGCTCAGTTATTGCATTTCTCTGGGTTTTATACATTACGTCACACACATTCACACTCTCATTCAGACTTACAGGCTCTGGAGAGGCTAGGGAATAATCTTGACTAAAGAAAAATTCCCACCCCGCCTCAGCCGGGAATCGAACCCCAATCCCTCGCCCAGCAGGCACAGAAGTTCTATGAATAGTATTATTAACCCACTTTTAGTGCTAACTACCTAAAGAATTCATACAAAGCAACAAATAGTTTATAAACTACCTCACTATATTTTTATGGTACTAAATATTTTGACTCCATTCTCATTTATACGTTGTACACAGGAACTGTGAAAGTAAAACTTCCTTAGACTGCGGATTTTTAGGTACTAAAAACTTAAGTTTTAGACACGTAAATTAAACACCACACCTTGTATAGAATCTTTAGGTTGTAAAACAGGCTCTAAAACAACTTTGAAAGTCAATGTCAAAGCAATTCAAACATTTTATTAATATTTCACTAACATTATATGGGCCATACATTGCTTGCGTACAAAATAAATAAAATTCTACCACGATTTCCTTTCTTTGTAGCTGTATTAAATATCATTGTTTTAAATATTCAAAACACCTATTAGGTCGAAATTAAGTGTCCAAGAAGCATCTGAGTGTGGCAGTTGGACAGGTATATTTATTTAAATTCACCATTCCTATGAATTGAGACGCTGGCTTGCTGATCCCAAGGTCGCGGGTTCAAATTCGGCCCAGACCGATGGTTTTTAAGCGTGTTTAAAAACGACAGCTCCACGTCAGTAGATTTATTGGCATGTAAAATAACTCCTACGGGACGAAATTCGAGCACACCGACGACACTGATGTAATCTTAGCAATTGACAGCGTCGTTAAACAACAAAATAATTAATTTAATTCTAAGATTTTAATGAAAATTGTTACTCGTATTCCACGCAATCCAACAAATTGTAATTGTAGCAGTAACAACAACAAGAACAATAATAATAATAATAATAATAATAATAATAATAATAATAATAATAATAATAATAATAATAATAATAATAATAATAATAATAATAATAATAATAATAATAATAATAATAATAATAATAATAATAATAATAATAATAATAATAATAATAATAATAATAATAATAATAATGCTATTAGTTTTTGGTTTAAAATAAATCACAATCACAATTGATTTACCGCAAAATAGACCAAAATAGTTTGAAACGCCTAAATAGGCATTTTTAGATGCTGTAAAACTGGTTTTAATAGTCATAGATAAGGATAAAACATTTTTAAAAAACTTTTTTGTAAATACCTGTCAAGAAGAAAATAGGTTTTAACCTAAAGATGCACGGTCCAGTTAGCATACACGGAGTTACTTTATGTTGTGAAAAAAATATTGATAATAATTAGGGCTAAGAAGTTAATGCATTTGCATGTTTTTTCATAGGGGTTAAAAATGTATGCTTTTACATTATGTGCACGAATTACGGAATTTTCAGTTATTTGGACAAGATTTTATAGTGCATATAACTGCATATTTTCTTGATTTGGATAAACGCATAATATTTCAATATTATGGCCCCTATATGCATATTTTAATGATTTTTATGTTTTTTTTATTATTGTTATTTTATCCAACTGGATAATATTTTTCATATTGGTAGTACTGCACATGATGATGTAACTCACGAAAATTTCAATATTATAGGCCCTGCATTGCACACATGTTAATGATTTTTATGGTTTTTTCTTTCTTTCTTTTTTTTTTTTTTTTTTTTCCCCATCTGTATAATATTTTTTCTTATTGATAGTGTTGCACATGATGGTGCAACTCGCGAGGTGGCGAGAACTAATGCTGAGTCATGTTGTCGTGCAGTGAATCCCCTGTTTCATCCTTTCATTATATGTATGTTCGTAGAAAATAATCAGTGTGTTATCTGAGAGGTTTATATTAACAAAGATAAAGTACAGGTCAACGTTTTGAGCAGCACGATTATAGCAACGCTTGCCTGCCCACCAGTAGTTGCATCGTGGTCTTCAAACGTAACAGTGTTGTGAACTGGTTCCCACCAAATTAAATTAGGTGTATACAATGTTAAAAGTTCTTCAAATGCCGAAAATAAAACCAACTTGGAGTGCTAGATTAATTAATTTACAGAACGAGTTTTCGGGTGATTTAATATCTACAGATAATAGGGTACTGTTTTGTGGAGCGTGTGAGAAAAATGTATGTAGGTGAGAAAAGATTTCAAATAGTTCAGCACATAATCAGCAAAACATAAGGAGAATTCAATCAGAAAACTCGCAAACAAAGAACCTGATCAAAAACAGCTAGTAGAGTGTTTAGGAAGTAGGGTTACTGAATTTTCCTATGACTTGTACCAAGCATTTTTAGCAGCTGATATTCCCTTGTTCAGAATTAATAATCCAACATTTAAAAACTTTCTTGCCAAGTACACTCGACAACACGTGCCTCAAGAAAGTGCACTGCGCAAGACTTATGTAGCACATTGCTACAATAACGTATTGTCAAATATGCAAAATGAATTAGCGGATCAGTTTGTGTGGTTGTCTGTTGATGAAACCCCTGATTCTGAGCGTCGTTCTATTTTAGTATAATCGTGGGTGCTTTAAATAATGAACAAAAGACTACACAGTGTCTTCTTATTATGTGCGAATTGTTGGCCACTGGCAATGTAACTGTGACCCAGTTTGTGATGGACTCTTTGAAATTACTATGGCCATGTGGAATCAAATACGACCTGTTACTTTTATTTGTTACTGATGCAGGTCCTTATATGGTAAAATCAGGACAAACTCTGAAAGGTATTTTTCCTAACTTAATTCATATAACTTGATTGGCACATGATCTTCATCGCATTTCTGAGACAATACATGATTCTTTCCCGCTGGTAGATAGATTTGTGTCCAGTACAAAGAGAATTTTGTTTAAATCTCCTAAAAGAGTTAAGTTGTTTAGATCAACAGCACCTAATATCCGACTTCCACCTGCACCAGTGTTAACTCGATGGGGAACATGGGTCGATACAGTTTTATATTATACTGAGCACATAGAAATAGTCAAAGAGGTTGTTAATTTGTTGGACTCGAAAGATGCTGGTTCAAAAGAAGCTGTGCCAAATATTCTGCCAGGCACTGGGTTAAAAGAGGATCTTAGTTTCATATCTGCCCATTTTTCTTTCTTACCAACAGCCATAACGGTATTGGAAGCTGTAGGATCTCCTTTGCATGAATCATTCACTTTCTTTGAAAAAACAATATGTGAGGTAAATTCGGTTCCTGGCAGCATACGACAAAAAGAGAAAGTGAATTATGTAATTTCAAAAAATTCTGCTTATAAACAATGTGCGATATTTTGATTAAAATGTTATGTGTTGTACTCACATGACTTTCTCTACTCTTGTACTAACTATTCTTCTTTCAAACTCTTATTCTCATATCTTCTTCGTGTTAGTTAAGATAAACATTTGTACAAATTATCTTATTGCTTATTTCCTTGTAGGTACAAGGGGAATATTAGAACATAGTCTCCTTTGAGCGATAGTCAAATCTTTTAAAGCTTTGAGATTCCGTTCTCCTTGCATGCTTAACATATAAAAAAATGAATAACAACAGTCCATTTGACGAACGTTAAGTATTCCAAAACTCACACAAATAACAAAGAATATCTCCGAAATGCTTTACTCTACAAAAAATTATTTGGACTTAAATTGTGTGTTTTAGCAAGATCTACATTTTTGTATAGTAAGGCTCGGTCTATCTCTTACGGTTTACCAGTTATGCAAAAGTCATCCAGAGTAAACAGAACTACATCGGCTAGAGCCAGAAAACTCAAAATACGCATTTCATTTGCCATAAAAATATCTCTAGCATATGACATTTAAATCAAAATCGTTAGTCATTTTCGAGAAAAATCAATATTTTGCATGTAAAGGGTGGTTTAGGGAGGTGGAATCTTCGTGTTATATCCTTAAGGTACATTAAACTTAAATACCAACTTTGATTTTTAACAGACATCGTTTCTGACTTACGCTGTTCACAGATTGACAGACACACACGCGCGCGCGCGCGCACTTTGTTTTATTCAGGGGGCATCAAAACATATACTTCCGGTGAAATCTCGGTATCGAAGTTTTGGGTGGGATACAATACTTTCTCAACTTCACTACACGTAATAGAGAAAGTAAAAATTGTTTTCAAAATACGGTGCAGTGTTATTCTTGACAACTGAAAGTTTACTTATTATTTGTTATTTGGCTTAAATAACATCTTCTAAGTTCAAAAACTTGTGTGAAGCTGTGGCATCTTAAAGTAAGCTCAGGTGTATAATTTATAAATAACTAAATTAAAGCAAATTAAATTAAATTAAAGCCAAAGCCAGGAAGACAGCACCACGTGTAGGAAATAAAACATAATTAGGTCAGGCAAGTGTGTTAGATAGCAGACAGACGTTGTGATCGGCTTATAACCTTACCTAATCAAGCAGTTTACTGATGGTGTATCATTATTTCGCTCTAAAAGCAACGCGTAAGGTCTGATTGAAGGATCGTGTATTGATCTAGGTCGTATGAAGCATTTTAACATGTATTAAGGTCTAGAAGACACCTATATTCTTAAATATTCCCTCGTCTTGAAATTACCGGTTAAGTAAATCTAGGTTAAGGCCAGTTACGTACATATACAGGTGCACTGGGATAGGATAGTCAGACGGACGGCTCAGCACTGCACTTCAGTAAACCCATTATGTCCTAGGTGTCTCCTGAAAGAGAGGTATTAAAGGGAGATTCGAAGGGCGAATAGATCCGGACGCTAGCAAGGGTGGGGTTTCTAACGCTTCCAGAATGGTACTACGACCATGTCTGCGGTTAGTTATTACCTACACCGGGTGCGGCTAAAACAGCCAATGCTTACAGTAGATGTTATTATCAAAACATGTACTTAAAGTCGTTTATGTGCTTGATCAACAACATACATTTTTATCGATCGTAAAACCACAATTAAACTTTAAAAACTGTTATAAAGTAAATGTTTATATTTACTTATGTAATATTTATGTTAAAGTATTATTATAAATATTTATGTTACTTATTATGTTATTTATGTTACTTTGATACTTATGTTAAAGAATGACTGTGTAAATCAAGTAACATTACGTGATGTAATGGGACATAATGTTGAAATTAAATTAAAAAATGTAAATAATTTTCAAAACGTATTTCTAAAAATCCTGACCTACATAAAAAGAGTTACTTGAGTTACGCCCATGACTTGTTTTTCTCTGCTCTGAAAGTGCAGTATAGAGGTGACGGTGATATCATGTGGTTGAGTTATTACCAGTGTGTTTTATTATTTTGTCCTGTACTTAGTCACGAAGTGTATTATGGCTCATCTACGCACAGCGTGTATTTATTTATGATTCGTATGTGTTAACTCGGTCAGCTCGCCTAGTGAAAGTGTGATTTGCAGAAAGACTTCCAGGTGATCTGCGATTTCTATCTCTGGGGTAACTTAAAGCATAAAGTGTACAAGACAAACGCACACATCCTGGAAGAATTAAAACAGAATATCCACCAGGAAATTGCCAGCATTTCTCAACGTGAACTACGGCGAGTGATGGATAGTTTCCTATAGAGCTGTCAAAAATGTATGGACAGCGACGGTGAACAGTTTCAGCATCTCCTTTAATAACATTGGTAAGTAAAGCCTTTAAAAGTAGTTTTAAAAATGTTGTATGGCTTCATCCGTGCTGTTCTATGACAGTGGCAGTCGGCGACGAGCGCCGAGGACGCGTACAGATACAAGACAGCGCAGTCGGTTCATAGTCTTTTGGTTCACCCGTTAGTTGAGTAAATGATATAAAACTGATGTTCAGTTAATACAACAAAAACGTTTACTTTGAATTTCCTGGGAATAGGCAAACCGTAATAAACAGACATACGATAATTTTAATGTTTGTACTCATGGTTACCAACCCGTACGATAATTATGAGGGTGTACGATAATTTGAATGTATGATAGTTCGATACCGGTGAAATATCATTTTCACTGGTTTGTCACACCAGCGAAATGAAACTAATTGCAAATAGCTACACCACTTTTGCCCTCATTGCCTCTCTCTACCCTTCTAAGGCAACCATTTCATACTCTTCTGCCCTTTATCCTGTTGTTGCCAGTGTGCCCAGATCTGGTAATCTCAACGAAGAAGGCTCTGTTCAGAAAAGCTATGATTAATGGAGAAAACTCGGAATACGTGATATTCCGTGTGAAATAAAGGACATGTCTGAACCTAACAGTTTATGGAGTGTTGTTAAACACACGTTACCTTGGTGGAAATATCTACTAATTTAAAAGAACTGGCGGAGTTTGCATTATCAGTGATTTCATTGCCCCACAGAAATACTTCTTATGAAAGAGTTCTTTCCAAACTAGATTTAATAAAAACCAAAATTAAAAACATATTGGCGCTAGATACGGTAAATGAACTTATGCGGTCATTTCAGCTTATGAAAGAATGTTTTGGGTCCGAAAATCTCCAAGCCATCGAGATGTTAAAGTTTATCTCAACAACAAATTTGTATAATGCTGCAACAGTTGAGGAAGATGATGAACTTTCAGATGAATAGTCCGAGAAACATAAGTACTTAAGTTGTAATACTGATTGAGGTCATCAATCTTGTAAATGGATACCATAAACAACAATAATATTACATTTTCATAAGTGTTATGCTGATACATTGATTTTTATAGCATTTGGTTTACGATGTAGTACGATAATTTTGAATCCAAATCTATAATTTTGAGTGGCTGGTACGATAATTTTACTTTTAAAGATTGGCACCCCTGGTGATACGACATATCTATTTATTAGGCTTCGGAATCGGAATATTAATTATGTTTTGCAGAAGTGGCTAATCCGCTGTAGAGCACAACAATTGTATCTCTACTGAGAAACTTGTGGCAGAGGTAATGAAGTTGTGTAAAGTGATATAGTGTTATTCAACTACTGCTAACTATTAGCAACACTCGAATGTATGTCACAAACTTGTTTACGAAGTGATTGATTATAAATATCACATATCACAGAATGTAATTTGGTTTCTAACTGGTCTGTATGGGATTTTTCCCAAATTTCAGTAAAAACTTGTCAATTCAAAGTTTAATTTCACAATATCTCGGAAATAAATGGTTAATATCATAGAAGAGGTGGTTAGAAACTTATAGGTGCTCAAAGATCTGGTCAATATAGATTTAACCTAATAATTGCACCTTCATTTTTTTTCCATCCTCCGAATTACCTTTAGGTGAATCTCGACTTTTCTGAAATCAAAACCCATATGTAAATGAACTTAACGACAATTTAAATGAGCAATTCTTGTATATATATTTATTCCGCGCAACTTAGAAACGGCTCTAACGATTTCGATCAAATTTTGTATTCAGATAGGGCTTTGCTTTTTAAGTTCAGCTATGTAGGTGTAATTCCCGAAAAAATGCGATTTTGCATAAAAAATAACATTTTTTATTCCCGCTTCTACTGCGCAATTATTGTGTATATATATTCCCGGTATTTCAGAAACGACTCTAAAGATTTTATTAAATTTTTGTATACATGCATATTACCTTCACAGTGTTTTCACTGCTCACTTTTAGGTGGCACATTCACATCTCTTTCTCTGCTCACTCTTCTATAAACAATTTTCCTCAAAAAACGTGATTTGCACCAAGAAACATTTTTATTCGCACTTTTAAAATAAGTCATACCATGTTCTATATGTTTGAAATATAAATGCTATTACATTCACACTGTTTTCTCCTCTCACTTTTAGGTAACGCATTCATATCTCTTTCTCTACTCACCCTTCTACAAATAAATATACAATTTTCTGTATATTTGAAATAGAGATGCTGCATATTACATTCACAGTGATTTTTCCTCTCACTTTTAGGTAACACATTCATATCTCTTTCTCTACTCACCCTTCTACAAATAAGTCATGCAATTTTCTGTATGTTTGAAATAGAGATACTACATATTACATTCACAGTGGTTTCTCTACTTAGTTTTAGCTATCACATTCACATCTCTTTCTCTATTATATTCATACTGTTTTCTCTACTCACTTTTAGTTAAAACATTCACATCTCTCTCTACTCACTCTTCTACAAATAAGTCATACAACTTCGTGCATGTTTGAAATAGAAATGCTACGTATTACATGCACACTGTTTTATCTACTTGCTTTTGGGAAACACATTCATAATTGTTTCTCTACTCACTCTTCTATAAGTAAGTCATACAATTTTCTGCATGTTTGAAATAGAAATGCTGCATATTACATTCACACTGTTTACTATACTCACTTTTAGGTAACACATTCACATCTCTTTCTCCACTCTTCTGCAAACAATTCATATCATCTATACAACTGGGTTGTTTATATATATATATATATATATATATATATATATATATATATATATATCCGAGTGTTAAGCTCGAAAACCGCTTAACCGATCACCGCGAAATTCGGCACGTATATGTATTTTTTATGGGGACATTTTTGATGGAAACAATTTTACTACACAATATATTATTTTCAAGTGGCTTTCTACTCCCATTTCTTTTACGCAGCACATTCCTTTATCCTCTGTTTGCCCTTCAACATGCAATTAATATAATATTCTATGATTGAAATATAAATGCAACGTATTACATTCACACGACTTCCTCTACTAATTCTTCCTTTACGAGACACCATTAGTCTTCTTTCGATATTCGCCCTTCAACATATAATTCATACAATTTGATATGTTTGAAAAAGAAATACAATATATTACATTCATACTATTTTCTCTACTCACTTTTGTTTTACGTAACAATTCACATGTTATTCCCTATCATTTATCAACTTCATACATACCAATGCCTATACATATCGTATGTTCAAGAGTGGGTAAATTCCAAAACAGGTTGACCGATCGTCATGAAAAGTGATATATCTAATTGTTTTCATGGGGAAGGTTTTTATGCAATCCATTTTACCACCTAAGTATTACTTTCACATGTTTATCTCTAATCCCTTTTCTTTTACCTTCTTTAACCTTTCTTTAACCTTCCCTCTTCTACAAATAATCCATACATTTTTCCATACACCTGAAATATAAATGCAAGGTATAACATTCACACGTTTTTCTACGCATTTTTGTTTTACTAAACATAATCACATTTCTTTCACTGTTCCCGCTTCGGCGAACAATTACGAACAATTCATACAATTTTCTATATGATTGAAACAGAAATGCGTAGTACATTCACGTGGCTTTAGCAACCAGCTTTTCTTCCTGTAGTATTTGTTATTGTTCAACAGTGCTTTTGCTTAGTGTCGCTATGGTGCTTTAATAAAAAAATAAAGAAATAGTTTAAAAAAGTAAAGTAATCACAATTGATGTCAGGAGTGCGCCGAAAAGCACGATATGGAACAGTTGATGAAACAAATGTTAGCCAAGATGAACATAACGGGAAATGAAATGAATTCCGGAATGCGACAGAGGAAACAAATATGAAAACCGAATTGGAAAAATGTAAACTATGGAATAGAAAATATAGGAACAAAAATGGACAAAATGAAAACAAAAATGGAAGGCAAATTGAAAATGTAAACTCCGAAACAGAAAAGATGAGGACGGGAATGTCTAATATGAAGATAGATCTATCGGAGAATACTAACGAGCGACTGGCCAGAGTAAAGGAAGCCATGGAAGAACTCGACGGAAAGACGAAGGACCTTGGTGAATGTGTTAACGCCCTGGAGTCAATAGCAGCAGCAAGGAACTGAACTCCATAATGGAACAAATGCTCGACGAAAACGTCAAACTGGGTGGATATCTATGGGGAGGTCTGCGTTCAGCAGCTGAAATGATGGTGTTTATGAAATATTTGTATCTCGGAAATGACTCTTCACAATTGCGACTAAAATTGTTATTTAGTTAACGTTTTGCCTTTCAGGTTTATCTAAATAAGTATCTTCTCCCACAAAAAACAAGATTACACAAAAACAGAGGCAAAAAACGCCGAGCGAAGCTCCCTCGCCCAGGTACTGCAAATTAAAATGGTCCACGAATACGCTTAGAAATCTGAGTTTTTGATAATACAATAAATTAATTATGTTTATAAGAGGGTAAGCATGTTTGTATGCTAAAGATAATAATTTCGTGGCTTGTATGGTGCAGCCTACTTCAGTTGAGAGGCACACCAACATTTAAGGTTCCAAAGAACGTGCACTGCCGTTTACTAGTCATTTACTGGGAACACCTGACGTCATTAACATAGGATTATAACAAGTGCGTCTGTCATATGGTGTTTGGATTACATCCACCCTAATCTGGGGCCTTCATAAGATCGAGCTGATTCCTTCTACAACAGTAGCTTCTCAAGACCACAAGACAGTAGGTTACGTACAAGAATCTCGGCACCGTTCAAACAAAGGTGAGCACTTTATATTCTATTAATTCAATTTGTGATAAATAAACACTGTGTTTTAATGATTTTGCAATGTCTAAGGCGTTACTCTTAAAAATCTATAGATTCAATTGAATTTCTCTACTTATTCGCTTATTTGTTTATAGCTTCTACAAAAGTTCAGTTCCACGAATGCTAATTTTTCTGTACAGTTCATATTAATGGAGATAAATCTTTGCGGAAATAGTTTCTTTACACGTTTCGCTGTAGGTACAAAGGTATGTGTTTGAGTGTTTAATGCCCACTTTTACTACATACGGCACCGCAGGCGGTGACACTGATGACATATGGAATGAAAATAGAGCACCGGTGGAACCATCGTTAGACGCTAGCCTACTGATCCCAAGGTCGCGGGTTCAAATCCGGCCCAGACCGATGGTTTTTAAGTGTGTTTAAACACGACCGCTTCATGTCAGTAGATTTACTCCTGCGGGACGAAATTCCGCCACACGGGCGACGCTGATGTGATTCGAGTAATTGACAGCGTCGTTAAACAAGTAATAATAACCGGTGGAATGACATGGCGGGGAAAACCGGAGAACCCGGAGGAAACCCGTCCCAGTACCGTTGCGTCCACCACGAATCCCACATGCGGTTGCCTGGTATCAAACCCGGGCCGCTTTAGTGAGGTACAAGGACATAGAGCAAACCGAGTTGCTAGATGTTTAAAAGCAAGTCGCTATACACTGGCCTTGAAATTCCATATTCATTAGATGACATCACGAAATAACAAATACCTCGGAATTGGCTGGTGCCAGGAAATATATGTTTGGAGGCCCCCTGAATTACAACACATTTTTAGAAAAAACTACGTCTCTCTCTCTCTCTCTCTCTCTCTCTCTGTGTGTGTGTGTGTGTGTGTGTGTGTGTGTGTGTGTGTGTGTGTGTGTGTGTGTGTGTGTGTGTCTGTGGGCAGCATAACTCAAAAGCAGTCAGTTAAAAATCAAAATTGATATTTAAGTCTAACATCTTTTAAGATGCGACACAAAGATTTTGAACTCTAAACTACCCTTTACATAGAACATTTTTCGAAAATAGTCTTTTCTCAAAAATGGCTCTAACAATTTCGATTAAAATGCCATATATTTAAGATATTTTTATAACAAATGAAATATATATTTGAATTTTCTGGCTATAGCCTATGTAGTCTTGTTTACTCTGGATGACTTTTGCATAACTAGTAAATCCTTAGAGATAGACCAAATCTTACGATACAAAAAATGTAGATATTGCTAAAACACAAACTTTATGTCAAAATAATTTTTTTTGTGGAGTGAACCATTTCGGAGATATTCCTTCTTATTTGTGTGAGTTTTGGAGAACTTATGCTTCTGTCAAATGCAACATCGTTATTCATTTTTTATGTGTTAACCGTGCAAAGAGAACGGAATTTGAAAGCTTTAAAAGACTTGACTATCGCACAAAGTCTACTATATTCCCATATTCCCCTTGTACCTACAAGGAAATAAGCAATAACATAATTTGTACAAATGTTTATCTCAACTAACATGAAGAAGATATAGCAATAACAGTTTGTAAGAATGGTTAGTACAAGTGTAGAGAAAGCCATATGAGTGTAACACATCAGATTTTTTAAAGACTGATTTACAACCAAGCGCTGAGTGTACTTAAATTTCAAAGTGTGCCAAGACATGCTGTATGACGTCACTTGAGCCTAGAATTGAGGCGCCTATTAGTTCTACAGAGGTGCAAGTGTGTACTGGAGAAGTTGCCTGAAAAGCAAGTCTGAACTTGAAAATCATCCAAGTCGTAGCAACTGCAGTTGTGGCATCGTTTGAAACTAGAGTTGTATTTTGGCACAACAGTCGTTAGTAAAATGGTTTGGGTTGGTGACAAATGTTTGTAAGGGATATGAATATTTTTATTTCGAAAAAGTATATTAATTTCATGTCATGTCAATAGGATTATAGTATCATATTCATAACACACTCTAGAGGAGGCAGCCCCAACTCAATGCACTGTGACGTCACATTCTTTAGGCCGTCTAGAAGGTCAACAGAGGTGGAAGGAAAGGCAGTGGCGGCTCAGTTGTACGATTTACAATATCAGAAACATTGAATTTTTATTGACACTATTGACTGTCTATACAAGGTGAAATAAAAGTAACATTTGATTTTTCATTAAACTAGGTGCTCAATAGAACAAATGAGCATTACATTTCGTAGCTCTTCTGTCACTTCCGAGGATATAACGGGTTTGCATTTAACATTTGCAAATATATTCAATGGTGATTCAGACGTCGAGCTTGTTTGTCGAGCTTTGTTAATTACGTATATTGATAATTGACTTCTATGACCAGGTTTACACTGCTTCATTAATAAACAAAATGCTCACACAGTTAAGTAGATCCAAACATACTTGATATGTAAGCAGCATATTTGTTTAGTTGTGCAAATTTGGACTAAGGAAATTTTAAGTAAAAATCTGATGTGTTGCACTCACATGACTTTCTCTACTCTGTATTACCATTCTTACAAACTCTTATTCCTATATTTTCTTCGTGTTAGTTGAGATAAACATTTGTACAAATTATCTTATTGCTTATTTCCTTGTAGGTACAAGGGGAATATGGGAATCCAGTAGGCTTTGAGCGATATTCAAGTGTTTTAACGCTTTCAAATTCCGTTCTCTCTGCACGGCTGACATCTCGTATAAATGAACAACGATATTCCATTTGACGAAAGTTTGTTCTCCAGAACTCACACAAATAAAAAGAAAAATCCGAAATAGTTCATTCTAGAAAAACATTTATTTGGACATAAATTGTGTGTGTTAGCAAGATCTACAGTTCTTGTATAGTAAGATTTGGTGTATCTCTTACTGTTTACCAGTAATGCAAAAGTCGTTCAGAGTAAATAGGACTACATGGGCTATAGCTAGAAAATTCAAAATATACATTTCGTTTGCCATAAAAATACCTGAAAGATATGGCATTTTAATCAAAATCGTTCGAGCCATTTTCGAGAAAATCAAAATTTTCGAACAATTTTGGATGCAAAGGGTAGTTTAGGATGATGCAACTTTTTTTCAAAATCTTGTCGCATTCTTGAAAGAAATTAAACTTAAATACCAACTTTGGTTTTTAAACGAATTTTCGTTTTGAAGTTATGCTGTCCACAGACTGACACACACACGCACACACGCACGCACGCACGCACACGCACGCACGCACACACACACACACACACACACACACACACACACACACGGACCTTTTGGTAAAAATGCTCTTTTTTTAATTCAGGGGCCCTCAAAACACATATCTCCGGTCACTTTGCATCCTGTGTGACTCTTAACGAAATTTTGGACAGCATACATCTTAGGTCGTGCCCTGCTGTTTCCTCAGTTTTTATAACTTTTCCAATGAAGTTAACAACTTTTTTTCTTTTTTCTATATACTATAACAAGGTAATTCTGCGATGATACAATTTAACCAGAAACAGGGGTGGGGGGTGTTCGTTACCGCCGAAGCAAACCGGATAATTGTGAATGCATGTTAAAAGTATGTTATTAGGTTGGGGCAGGTCGAGTATCATGGCGGTTGCCCTAACACCGACCTCGACTGGGGAGAACGTGTGGGGAGCTGTGGAAGGAAGGGGAAGTCTTGGGGAGTGTCAAAATGTCAACATGCTTGAGTCCAGTCTCTAGTACTGCTGTGTGTCGTTGCAGAATCTCTTCTAGCGACTTATGGACCTTGAGTCATTTATGTAGGTGGCCACTTTCTCCAGCTGCTTATTGAAGTGGTCACGGAGCCTATTGTTGTCTTGATGAACTGTGGCTGGTAACATAGTTTGCAGGTAATGGGTGGTGTCCTGGACTTCTTCGAGAGCACGAATAAGGGCTGCCTCCCATGCTGGAGCCCGGTCTGTGAGGGTCTTAAGTGTTTCCTGTAGTTACGCAGTGCCGCGGTGTTGTGGAGTACAGAGGTGTTCTGTATTGTTGTCTGTGACGTCTTGTTGTTCCGCGGTTTGACGGTTGGTGTTGATGTGACAGTGATGGTCTGGGATACGGAGACTCTTTGTTGTGAGGGCCGCTTCTGAGCTGCAGGCGGCTGACGGCGTGAATTCCTGGGGCACACCGCCTGGCCCGTGAAGTGGCCGGTGTAATTGCACGTGGCACAATACACGGGGCGACGTGTCAGGTCGTGGCTGGTGATGGTGCTAGCACCACAGTAGTGGTAGCATGGGTCGTCGGCAGTGTGACTGTATTGACAGCAGCGTCGGCAGTGAGTAGGCCGGCCAACTCAGCTAGACTCAACTGAGTGCACCTGCTCAAGAGCAAAGAGCCCGTCAGTCAAGGTAATCCGCCCCATCCCAGATCTCTATGCGTACTAGCTGTGACGGTCCTTTGACTGTGACGATGCACGTTGCTTTCATGAGAGGACGACATCGGGCTGCGCTAAGGAGGAGAGAATCCGGAAGCTGCCGATGTACTGCGCGCACGACTGCGCTGTAGCTCTGCAGCCCCGTGAGGTTAGGATGACTGTGTGGGCGTCCGGTATTCAACCTCTGGCAGTGTCGTCTGTGTGCGGTAGATGCACTTCGACGGCGTAGACGGAGATGGAGTTGGCGAGGAGGCTGGCTGTGAGGCAGGGACGGCGCTGGCGGTTTCAGTTTCCTCAGAAGAATCTTCAACTGCTGCGGTGACTGTCCTCTTCCTCTTTCCAGCCATATTGCCTCGGCGGCGGATGTGACTTCCTGTGAAGATGACGTCATCTTAAAATACTAGAAGGTCAGACTGCTAATGACACTATCGCCATACGCAGTGCGCTAGACACCTACCTAATATTTTTGTGCATTGCTCAAGCTCAGAAAATTCGAAGCTCTTAGAGGCAGATGACACTTTTGCAAAGTGAGATCTGTTTTGGTTGCCTAATTGTTGTTTTCCTAATGAGAGTGTGTGCTTGAATGCCAGTACAACGTCATAAAATTGTGTAATGATTTATCCTTTGCGTTGGAGAGAAATATTAAGAGTATTGAGGTGCTCGTTGAGTTCGACATATCTACAATTTCCTTTAAAAACAGCGCTATTTGGTCCCTTAAATCATAACACCTTTCCAGCAACGTAGCTTGACTTAAGCACATCACTTATCAAGATAAGAAAGGTCGCCAAATTAATGTGTACTACATTCGCCGAGAGCAATCAAACAGTATTAATTCATTAGTCTGTTGTCCAAGGTTATAGTATTTGTTGCAGATAACTGTATTAATTTGTATTAAATAAAAAATTGTTCTTTACATCAAAATTAAAACAATAGTCTAATAGTCATTAATTAACTGCACATAAGTTGTGAGTGTTTTAGATGTTAAACCTTTTGAGTTTGGGCTCAAACGACCTAGCTGTCGACGGACCTTTAAATCCCACTGACTGACTCACTCACTCACTCACTCACTCACTCACTCACTCACTCACTCACTCACTCACTCAAATGAAATTAGTGATTTTCATATCAACACTAATCACATTGTTTAGTTTGACACATTCTGCACATAAATTCTCGTGGTGAATTATATACTGAATAGATATGATATTTTGATTAATATCAAGATCTAAATAGATGTATTACTAGTATGTTTACTGTCTGTTCACCACCTCATGGTCCTAGGGGAATGAGGGGCAGGGGAGAGACATTCCACCTAGTGTAACCCTAGTGTTGTAAACATCCGCGTAAACGTTGCTCTGCTGCTCACGTTGCCAACTTACCTGGAATGTTATTCGCGCTATGTTTACTCGTTCCTAATTTCTCTTAATGTCAGTTGTAAAATCGTACTTGGCACCCCATTCCTAAATGTTCCTAATAGTTGGGAGTTTGTTAGAGTTATACATTAAAGATTAACATGACTGTTTAATTGATTTCATTTGCTGTTTTAGCAAGTGAATTGTGAGTTACGTTATCTGGTGTATTATTATTAATATTATTATTAATATTATTATTATTATTATTATTATTATTATTATTATTATTATTATTATTATTATTATTATTATTATTATTATTATTATTATTATTATTATTATTATTATTATTATTATTATTAACGTCATTGCCGCATTTGTGCTCTTTGGGTTGAATGCCGTACTTGCTAGGCAACTTTTCCACCACATATGCGCTATGTTATGTCCTTCCTCTTAGAGCTGACGCTCAGTTAAAAAACTGCACTCAAAACAATGATGTCATAACACACCATGAATTTAACATTTAATATTTTCTTTGAAATAAAACGGTCCCGATCGTTACAGGAAAATAACAACTCTACAAATATTTAAAAATTCGGAGAAACTGATTTTAAGGTAAGCTTTCACGGCGAGCGTTATTAATCAAAGCTTCACGGGTGATCAGCCGTGTGAGATTTAGAACTGATTTGAAGGTACCTCATTTATACTAAGTTGGCCATAGTGATTTCGGATCTGTCATCTGTTTTTTTTTTTCTATCACCCTCAGTTCTATTGTTAGATACCCTTTCTTATTAAGGGATGTCAATTTGTATCTCACTAATGTTATATAAATACAGATCATACTAGGCCTTTGGGCATAACATTTATATCATACAATTCAGGTAATACAGTGATTACGTGAAAAAAATGTACTGAGTTTTCTGTAGTACATAATAAAAATCAAAATGTCGAATTTTTTTAAATTTTAGAGATTCATTAAGAAAATTATTTTTTTTTTTTATTTTATTAAATTTGTGTCATCAAAACAAAGTAGCAAACTCAAAAAGAATTCATAAACAACTTGTAAAAATATTAGGACTCAATATCTTGTATATTCTGAAATAGCGGTTCACTAGTGAAGTAGGTCTTGACGAATTCCCTAATTTTGTTACACCACGGATTTGGATGCACCTGACAGAACTCCAGGAAAATTATTAAATTTAAATTTTTATTCATCTATGACACAAAAAATAAACATGATATGCGAAATTTACTAGTACCTACATTACCCCTAGACTTGGGATGCTAAAGCAATTGGTAAGTTTTTCTTTAATGCGAAGATGGGTCTTCCTGGTGAAGAAATCAACAATACTCGCTCATAATGGAGAGATCCCATCTACCTTGATGTGTATGTTCCTTTTGTAACATATCTTAGTGAAAACCTTCCCCTTGGTCGTCACTAACTGCAGCCAAATTCTCATGTCCAAATGCGAATGCAGAAAATGCATTTTCTGTGACATCCTAAGTTTCTGCAGTTACTTAAAAGATCATTAATAAGTGTATCATTATTTTGTAGGTACTCTTTTGTTACCTAGAAAGCCATTCACCGCTTCTTTGAATGACAACCACGCGGCAAGCTCAGCTTAGCATCTAATTCTGAATTATTAAGCAATTGTCAATGAAAATTTCTTCTTTCATCTTGGCTGCACTTATACTGGGAAACAGTTGTCAGGTATTTCAAACCTTTCCGTGTTTTGTTCATTCTCTTCACGAAGTTTTTCATGAGCCCCAGCTTTATATGTTACGGTGGGAGATATACGTTTGGAAGGTTCAGCAATAACTTGTGTTCTATATTCTGCTAACCCGGTTCCAAATATCTCTTGGGTCATTGTTTGATTATGCAATGTTGTTCAATAGGTCGACTATCCCACAGGCTCAGGCAACAACAGAACTTTGTGAATCCGCTGTAAAATCCTAAGAGAAGTCCAATAACTTTTAATGCAGCAGTTGTGTTCCTTGTATTTAATCACTTCTAGAATCAGGTGTGCTTCTTGCATACCAACTGCATGGGCCACAGGAACGTGAAGTGGTACAGCCTTCAAACTAATTTTGGAAGAATCTATAAATAAACGCCAATTTTCGATATTGTACACAATGTTTACTTTTGATATCAAGCTGATTAAATCACAACGAATACAGAGTGAACCATCTTGTCTAAAATATGGTAATATGTATTCACTCCTATTTCCAAAAAGGTTCTGTAAACACGACTGCAGTCATACGCATTAGATAGGTCAGTAGTTCCAATCAGACTTATTTTATTGAGGAAAAAATTTGCCTGGTGCCGGTACAGAGGGGCCCGGCTTACAAGCTAAAATTGACATTAATTATAATTTACAATATTTACATGGGTACTCTTGTTAGCTTTTATATCATCAAAAAACCCATACAGTGAGCGGCTTTAGCCCACCGAGAACAGTTTTTGGGCGTATTCTCATTCTTTTGTTTGTCCGTTTTTGATAGTTTTTTTTAACTTATATACACGGATACATACACTCACTCACTCACTCACCCCTGGGCATACACACATATGTTCCATCACGCGCACACACACACACACACACACACACACACACACACACACACACACACACACACACACACGCTCGTATATACATATTTACACATACTGCACTATATACACTTCACTATTTGCAGTTTTTCCGCAGTTTTCCTGTGCGGCCAGGTTGCAGCTCCTGAGGCGTTTCCGAGGCACAGACCTCTTCCGGAGTGTGTGGCCTAGGGCCTCGGTTGCATGGGTGCGCATCAATCGGCGAGCCATGCAATGTCTAGAACATTTTAATTCTAGGATGTTTACGATGCTTTGGCTCGCCCTTGCCTATATTGGCAATCACGTCATTTTGGTGATTTCTGATGCGCGCCCACGCGACAGTGCCTCTTTTTGTTATTGCCTCGGGAATGGATGGGATCTGGGTTTCGTGGTGAAGGGTTTGGTTAGTGGTTAGGATGGGAGCAGAGAGGATTTTTCGGAGGGAGAGGTTTTGGAGGGTTTGGATAGTCTTCAGGGCGGTTTTTGAGGCGTTCGCCCAGGCCACACACGCGTAAAGAACCACTGACAGGACGAGTTTGGACTTGAATTTGCTGCGGAAGATGGGGGCGCATAACTTTAGCCGCTGTCTGCCTTTGTTGGTGCTATTTTTTATGTGGGTGGACCAGCACATTGTTCGGTCCAAGGTAACACCTAAGTATTTGACCTGCCAACGACAGTGCAATACCTGACCACCGACCGTTAGGTCCATTGCCAAAGTGTGATGCCGCTTAGAGAAATGTATCAGCTGGCATTTGTCGGAATTAATTTTAATTTTCCAGTCATGTTGCCATGAGAGGAAGTTGTTAACATAACGTTGCATTTCTGCAAGGCCGAAACGTAGCTTATGGAAGCATATATGTATGCAGAAGGGGCGAGATTGCCATGCAGCAATAACCTTTTTCCCTGACATGATAGAAACATTCCACTTTTAACAATGTAATCAATACATTATTGATATTAAAACCCACTACTTCCCTTTCCAGTGCCCAAAACCTTCTTGAGTTGTGATTGCTTCCATCTGTACCTGTAATCTGCTCCCTCAGATTGTTTTCCACATTCACAAGTTTTTATATTTCCCTCCATAACTCTCGTCAGTTTTCTGTAGCAGTCCACATCCTTATAGGACTATGTACGAGCTTGCAGAGTCTTTTGAGGCTCTAATGTCTATATGTTATGTTTCTGTTTAGATGACAATCTTCAGCGAAATCAGCGAGATGCACGAGGACAAGCCTCAGATAAAGGCGGCGTTCATCGCAGTCGACGACGACGACGAGGAGGACCGGAAGGGCGAGATGGAGCCATTGTTAATTTCTGCCGCCGAAGACGAGTCCTATTACCAAAGTATACCAGAGGGTGCCAAATATGGCTTCATGGTGCCACCGTTACCCACAGGACCACCTCCACAATACGATTCCGCATGGCAGCCGACGATGAACCGCACACACCGTCTCTCAGTTCACATCAGGAAGGCCTCGATAGCGATACTTCAGCGTACGAACTGGTGGGGCGTTCTTCTTGCCTTTCTTTCAGGAGCGTTCTTCACCCTGAGTTCAGCTGCCGTGAAGGCGCTCCGTAGCATCGACCCCATGGAGCTGCTCATCATTCGCTCCTCCATACAGATACTGGTGATGCTCCCAATAGCTCTGAGAAGAGGGGAGAACCTGCTGGGGCCCAAAGGGCAGCGGGCACTACTTCAACTACAGGTGAGCCTCCCCATCACGTATTCATAACAACGTTCCATGTGCATTAAAGAACTAGCTACAGATTCTATTATGCCACACTCCCTTTTACTTCCTCTTAAAACAGCTTCCCATTGTTGTATTTCTTGCGGTTTTGACTAACACATTCCTATGTATTGTTTGTACGCTTTTAGAAAGCTCTGAACAAGATGGCGAAATGCTTTTATTGGGATCGCTTTGTTTTGAAGTGCTTAATTTTGAAACACCTCTGCAACAACCAAAATCAAAGTAAATCATTAACTTAACTTTTCTATAGTTTACAATTTTACTTTCTCTACTGGTAAGTAGGGAAAGTATTGTATTCCTCCCAAAAATTCGATGTCCAAATTTCACCGGAAATATATGTTTTGAGACCCCTGAATAAAAAAAAAAGCATTTTTAGAAAAAGGCCTGTGCGTGTGTGTGTGTGTGTGTGTGTGTGTGTGTGTGTGTGTGTGTGTGTGTGTGTGTGTGTGTGTGTGTGTACAGCATAACTCAAAAACGAAAAGTTGGTTAAAAACCAAAGTTGGTATTTAAGTTTAATGTCTTTCAAGGATGCGACACAAAGATTTTGAAGAAAATAGCCCCACCCTAAACTACCCTTTACATGGAACATTTTTCGAAAATTTTGATTTTCTTGAAAATGGCTCTAACGATTTTGATTAAAATGCCATATCTTTGAGATATTTTTATGAAAAATGAAATGCATATCTTGAATTTTCTGGCTATAGCCCCTGTAGTCGTATTTACTCTGGACGACTTTTGCATAACTGATAAACCGTTAAAGATAGACCAAATCATATTATACAAAAAATGTAGATCTTGCTAAAATACACAATTATGTCTAAATAAATTTTCTTGTAGAGTGAACCATTTCGGAGATATTCCTTTTTATGTGTGTGAGTTTCGAAAAACTTTCATAAAATGGATCATCGTTGTTCATTTTTCTATATGTTAAGTGTGCAGAGACAACAGAATCTCAAAGCTTTAAAACTTTTGACTATCGCACAAAACCTACTGTATTCTAACTTCCCCTTGCACCTACAAGGAAATAAGCAACAAGATAATTTATAGAAATGTTTATCTCAACTAACACGAAGAAGATACAGGAATAAGAGTTCGTAAGAATGGTTAGTACAAGAGTAGAGAAAGTCATGTGAGTGCAACAAATCAGATTTTTTTCATCTTGAATATGCGTTTTCTTCCAAACTATTGTATGTGCTTTTATAAAATTTAGCAGTTAGGTAGCAAAGGTCCTACTGCATGATCCCGTGGAACAGAATTTTAACGAACATTTTAGCTAACCGCTGGTAAGATTTTACTCGAATAGATTTTCAAGTAACTATATTATTTTTATCTCAAAAACGATAATACATATACAAATTATGTTCCACAAGATTATGTGCTGTGTATTCAAGATAACTCATAAAATTTTCAATCAGATATCTCAGGCTTTTTTGTGAGAAAATGCACCTTATTGTTCTCTAGATAGCAAGAAGCATAATGCAACTCAAAAACATTAAAAAGTTCTGAAAAAAATGTTTGAACATTCAAACTCTGACCAGTGTAGACAGCGGATCGTGTTACCCTGATGATGAAGAGCGCAGTACTTGGCGAAACGTTGGTATCTACCATGCCTTCTAGACCACGGCCTACAAGACAAGCCCGGAAGAACTAAACATTTCGAATAGTCTTTCAAATTCTGTTCTGTTTGCACGGCTAACGTATAAAAAATGAATAACGATGTTTCATTTGACAGTAATATAAGCTCTCCAAAAGTCACACAAATAACAAGGAATATCTCCGAAATGGTTCACTCTACAAAAAAATTTGTTGGGACATAAATTGTGTGTTTTAGGAAGATCTACATTTTTGTAGATTAAGATTTGGTCTACCTCTTACGGTTTACCAGTTATGCAAAAGTCACCCAGAGTAAATAGGACTTCATGGGCTACAGAAAGAAAATTCAAGATATACATTTCATTTGTCATAAAAAGATCTTAAATATATGGCCTTTTAATCAAAATCGTTAGAGCCATTTTCAACAAAATCAAAATTTTCGAAAAAGTTTCATCTAAAGGATAGTTTAGGATGGAACAATTTTCTTCAAAATCTTCATGTCGCATCCTTGAAAGACATTAAACTTAAATAGCAACATTGGTTTTTAACACACTTTTTGTTTTTGAGTTATGCTGTCCATACCGACACACAGACACACAAACACACACATACACCGGAACTTTTTCTAGATTGGTTTTTCTTGGATTCAGGGGGCTTCAAAACATTATCTTAGCATCGAATTTTTGGGTGGAATACAATACTTCCGCTACTTACTATACGTAGTAGAGAAAGTAAAAATTGATAAATATGTGCTTCTTTAATATGCAAGAATGGTATGGTATGCTAGCAGTGTTTTAAGTATTTCACCAAGTATTATTAACTGTGTTTCAGGGTATCGTAGGAGGAGCGACGTTGGTGCTGCTGTTCTTCTCCTTCAGACGTCTTCCTCTGGGAGATGCCACCACCATCATATTCAGTTCTCCGGTCTTCGTCATGATTATGTCATTCATCTTCCTGAGGGAACCATGTGGCTTCTTCAGAACGCTCATCGTGTTCCTCTTGTTGACTGGAGTCGTCCTCATCTCCAAGCCTCCATTCCTCTTCCATGTAAGTACACCACGATAAAAAGTAGTGTCACGAGTCCAAATTAGTCTCAGGAGACCAATCTCGGCTCATAGAGGCCAATCTAGTCTCATGACACCAATCTAGTTTCAGGAGACCAATCTAGGCTCAAAGAGGCCAATCTAGTCTCATGACACCAATCTAGTTTCAGGAGACCAATCTAGGCTCAAAGAGGCCAATCTAGTCTCATGACACCAATCTAGTTTCAGGAGACCAATCTAGGCTCAAAGAGGCCAATCTAGTCTCATGACACCAATCTAGTTTCAGGAGACCAATCTAGGCTCAAAGAGGCCAATCTAGTCTCATGACACCAATCTAGTTTCAGGAGACCAATCTAGGCTCAAAGAGGCCAATCTAGTCTCATGACACCAATCTAGTTTCAGGAGACCAATCTAGGCTCAAAGAGGCCAATCTAGTCTCATGACACCAATCTAGTTTCAGGAGACAATCTAATGTCAAGAGGCCAAATTCATTGCCATGAGACAAAGCTAGTTTCATGACGTATCTTGTTAGTCACATTACCTTTTCTACTTGCTCTCGTACACTCACATTACCTCCCCTACTCACCCTTGTGCACACACATTACCCTCAATAGTCACTCTCATACGCTCACATTACTTTTCCTAATCACTCTCGTACAATCGCCCCTGGCCCTAACTCCGAAACAGAGATACGGAAAAGTAGCAATCAAACAAAGCTAACTTTTCTAGAAATAGTAGACAATTTCCTTTCATTTATTTATTTATTTATTTATTTTTTTCAATCTGTACCATTGTTCGCCATTTTGCAATAATTTTATTGTTCATTAAAGTATGAATGGCCGCATTGTTGGGGCGCTTGCCGAAAGAGAGAAAAGGATAGAGGCTTCTGGAATTTTCTGCTTTGTATTTCACCGCAATAACTGAACTTTCCAGAATAGTGCCTGGGAGATATAAATAGCGGTAAAGTGTGAGAAGGAGAGACGCGTCGATGTGAAGTGTTGAGGAGTCGTGCCGACGGAGAAGGGGCAGTTCTTTGTGTTACGAATTCGGAGCCGTGCTGTTGGTGAATCGGTAAAGACTTTCTTGCTGTTGCAACGAGTGTACAAAGTTACTGTTTACGGAAATAAAAGTGTATCTTTATCCCGACTACATTGTCTTCTTTACTTCACACCCACCCAAAAGTCACAATATCCTCTCTGACTCTCCCTTAGATGTGGCTGGCAAGATTGGTAGATCTGATGAACTGTATGAGGTTCCTTGTGTTTCTGGTGTCTGACAAAACTGCGTGGAATTCTGATAGGTTGTGTTCGGAATAAAGCGGGCATTCTGCCATTATGAGTCTGATGGATTGTCTTATTACATTCTGTACATTTTGCTGGTTCGGTCTTAGTGAGTAGATACGAGTGTGTGAGTCTGGAGTATCCTATCCTCAGATGGGAGATTAAAATTTGCTCTGTTCTCTTGAGGAGTACCATGCGATATTGACTTCCTGATGTTTTAATTATTTCGAATATTTTTGATGTATTTTCTGATAACCGTTTATGATGCCAGTGTTCATGTAGTTGACGTCTTCGTGATGGGTAGCAATAGTTTTATTTCACACAGATTGGTTTTTAGCTTCTTTTGCTGCTTCATTTCCTTTAATACCCGTATGTGATGGTATCCATGCCATTACTCAGCAAACACAATGAATTATTTGTCATTTGATTCCAAGATGTATCCTGGCGCCTTTTTCACTGCATTCTATACTAAAAAGACACAGATCAGATGATCCTCGACCTCGCCCTCCCTTATTCCTATATCGTAGTCACTTGTTCCCGTGTGCAGTTACCCCTACCGTCTCTGTCTGCGACCATCTTGCTCTTTCTTCTCCACGTAGTTGTCAAATCAAATCAAAATTGGATTTTGGGTTTGGTAGAACCAAAACCCAGGCAGTTTAGGGTTTTACCCTCTTCAGCCTAGTATTTTAAATTTTTGTCTTGTTACGTGAGAGATACTTCAGCGTGTACATATGGCAGATTATTGTAATTATTAAGATGTGTAAATATGCATCTTGTTGTTTATTTTATGTATATATTTTTTATATTATTTTATGTATGGGCAGAAAGAATACTGTAACATGGTAACGAATGTGAGTTCTCATACTCTCTGCAAGGTCAATGACTTCACACCACCTACGCTTTGACTTTGTTTTTATGAAATGGGTTGAAATCTCCTGCCCATCCATACTAACCTCTCTCGTGCTATAATAGATTGTCTCATTTGTGTCATTTTGTCTTCGAAACGATGTAAAACATTGAAAAATAAATATTCGTCAGTTCGCAGAAAATTGCGATAGTTATTCAGGTCACCTAACCTCAATTCATTTTGTAGTATACCTCGGCTCGTGCCCTTTTCTCTTCTTTGTAACCACAACAACGCCCTTTACTTGTAATACTTATTTTCTTCCTACTGAAATACACTCCTGAAAATGTATCCCAAACTTATACTTAATACAGCAATCGCTAAATTAATATTTGCGTCCGCCATGTTTATTTCTCATGTGAACTGTCATTTGTATTGGACCAAAACGCATCATAGTGCAACACACTGTTTCTTCTGTGTGCAAGTCCATTGGATACCTTCTCAAACCTTCTTGTATGTAATTTTGTTCTGCACACATGTCAAATGCAACATCGTTATTCAGTTTTTTATTACTTTCTCTACTGGTAAGTAGGGGAAGTATTGTATTCCACCCGAAAATTCGATGTCGAGATTTCACCGGAAATACATGTTTTGAGACCCCCTGAATCCAAAAAACAAAACATTTTTAGAAAAAGGTCCGTGTGTGTGTCTGTGTGTCAGTCTGTCAGTCTGTCAGTCTTTGGACAGCATAACTCAAAAATGAAAAGTCGGTTAAAAACCAAACTTGGTATTTAAGTACATTGTCATTCAAGGATGCGACACAAAGATTTTGAAGAAAATAGCTCTACCCTAAACTACCCTTTACATGGAAAATTTTTCGAAAATTTTGATTTTCTTGAAAATGGCTCTAACGATTTTGATTAAAATGTCATATGTTTGAGATATTTTTATGACAAATGAAATGTATATCTTTAATTTTCCCCCGATAGCCCCAGTACTCGTATTTACTCTGGACGACTTTTGCATAACTGATAAACCGTTAGAGATAGACAAAATCTTGTTGTACAAAAAATGTATATCTTGCTAAAATACACAATTTATGTCCCAATAAAATTTCTTGTAGGGTGAACCATTTTAGAGATATTCCTTGTTATGTGTATGAGTTTCAGAAAACTTAGAACTTAAGCGAAATGCAACAACGTTGTTCATTTTTTTATATGTTAATCATGCAAAGAGAACGTAATCTCAAAGATCAAAAAGATTTGACTGTCGCTCAAAGCCTTCTGTATTCTAATATCTCCCTTGCACCTACAAGGAAATAAGCAATAAGATAATTTGTACGAACGTTTACCTTAACTAACATGAAGATATAGGAATAAGAGTTTGTTAGAATGGTTAGTACAAGAGTAGAGAAAGTCATGTGAGTGCAACACATTAGATTTTTTTTTATATGTTAAGTGTGCAATGACAACAGAATCTCAAAGCTTTAAAACATTTGACTATCGTACAAAGCCTACTGTATTCTAACATTCCCCTAGTACCTAGAAGGAAATAAGCAACAAGATAATTTGTACAAATGTTTATCTTAACTAACACGAACAAGATATAGGAATAAGAGTTTGTAAGAATGGTTAGTACAAGAGTAGAGAAAGTCATGTGAGTGCAACACATCAGATTTTTTATATTATGCCAAGATAACGGAATCTCAAAGCTTTAAAGGATCTATCAATCAAAGCCTACTGTATTCCCATATTCCCCTTGTATCTACAATGAAATAAGCAAGGAAATAACCTAAAATTGAATATATACATTTTATTTGTCATGTAAATATTTTAACATTGAGTATTTTGTCAAAGTGGTTAGTAATTTTTGAGCACATCAAAACTTTGAAAAGTTAATCCACGTAAAGAGTAGTTTCTGAAGGAGGAACATTTTTACCAAAATTCTCATCTCTCATCTTTGGAAAATATATCAAGTTTGATATTTATTTGATTTTTCGTTTTTTTAATTACGCTGTTCACAGACAAATACACTGAGAACATACACCGAACCTTTTCTATAAATCTGATGTGTACACTCGCATGACTTTCTCTACACAGTCTTGCACAAACCGTTGTTCCACTATCAACTTTAACGATTGTTAAATCTTTTATGAACTGGATGCTAGATAATGGCTTTGAAATTCGTTCACTTTGCATAATCAGAAGGAATACCTTAGAAATGTATGTACCAGGTGAGTGAGCTGCCCCTTATTTTCCAGTTTTATGCAATCCGCATTTTATATTCTAACATGAAAACATCGGCCCCTATGCTAGGTTCCAGCCAAGTATTCAACACGGATATATTTGTCTTCGTTTATCTCCGGAACGCACGATTCGTAAGTAATCCATGTGCTATAAAGGTGGTTCGAATCCCCTGCATGTACTAATTGTTTTGCTGCGTAATATTTACAGATAACATTAGTAGAACACTTAGGTGTAAAGCTGTTCTTATTTGAATTCGTTACTGCTTTATTTCTATTTTATGGTATTGTTGCATATGAGGATATCTCTCCCGGTATAGATTTCAGTTGCTTGTCCATTGGCTCTTGCTTCCCCGTAGATGAAAGGCACATTGACATACTTGTCTGTCAAATAAATGGGGGAGGAATGGCACAAAATATCCTGGGACAGCATACACGTGGAGAATGAATGGAGTTGGCATTCATAGTAACATACATCATGCCAGTCCAATGACACAGAAGTCATTATACCTATTCTACTATTACAAAATGCAGGCAACCAAAATAGTTTTAAATCATATCCTAAACCCTCAGAGACTTTAAACTTAGATTATTGTGAATTCGGGTTCCAAGTTCTGGTGAACAGAAAAAAATGTGTACAATGTTGAGACGCGAACCCGTGTCCCGAGGGTTAGTACACAGAGTACGTTCATCATTCTATTCAGCTATATGGAGGCTTTACGGAAAACACACTAAGAGTTCCAGCCCTAGAGCTAGTGCTCCAGGTGCTATGCCATTGCCACCTCGCGACTTTTCGAGAGCAATTTATTATTTTAAGACAGTTTTAAACATTTACTGCGCGTTTTAATATTATTACTTAAATGGCAAAAATTATTACGCATGTTGTTTGACTTGCACGACACGTAGTTTACACCAAAATTTAAATAAACGCATAATATGTGCGTTTTGACTGTACGAGTTCATTGTCTGTCATTTTTTTGCAGTCAACCCGGCTCCAAGTACAAGAATCCGTCATTTCTTTTTACTTGATGCTGTTAATTTATTCATATGATAGGTCCGTTTTTACTTTCTCTACTGGTAAGTAGGGGAAGTATTGTATTACACCCAAAAATTCGATGTCGAGATTTCACCGAAAATATATGTTTTGAGGCCCCCTGAATCCAAAAAATAAGCATTTTTAGAAAAAGGTACGTGTGTCTGTGTGTCAGTCTGTGGACAGCATAACTCAAAAACGAAAAGTCGTTTAAAAACCAAAGTTGGTATTTAAGTTTAATGTCTTTTAAGGATGTGACACGAAGATTTTGAAGAAAATAGCCCCACCCTAAACTACCCTTTACATGGAAAATGTTTCGACAATTTTGCTTTTCTTGAAAATGGCTCTAACGCTTTTGATTAAAATATCATATATTTGAGATATTTTTATGAGAAATGAAATGTATATCTTGAATTTTCTAGCTATAGCCCCTGTAGTCGTATTTACTCTAGACGACTTTTGCATAACTGGTAAACCGTTAGAGATAGACCAAATCATACTATACAAAAAATGTAGATCTTGCTAAAATACACCATTTTTGTCTCAATAAATTTTCTTGTAGATTGAACCATTTAGGAGATATTCCTAGTCATGTACGTGAGTTTCGGAAAACTTAGAAATTTCGTGAAATGGAACATCGTTGTTCATTTTCTTATATGTTAAGTGTGTAAAGAGAACGGAATCTCAAAGCTTTAAAAGATTTAACTATCGCACAAAGCCTACTGTATTCCCATATTCCCTTTGTACCAACAAGGAAACAAGCAATAAGATAAGTTGTACAAATGTTTATCTCAACTAACACGAAGAAGATATACCAATAACAGTTCGTAAGAATGGTTAGTACAAGAGTAGAGAAAGTCATGTGAGTGCAACACATCAGATTTTTTCAAAAGCGTTTACTGAATTGGGTTGTTATGTATATTCTAATAAAAAGTTTGTAAAATCGGCTGGAAACCGGAATTAGCTCTCAGAAAACGGGTTGTATGTTTTTAAGGTGTCCTTTAGCAAAGAGTGCGTTCCGTCCCTTAAACCACTGTTCCTCTAAGTTTTGCGCGTTTGTCTGAGTGTGTCAAGAAATACGTTTTAGTAAGCGCAAAGCTGGACTAAAGTGCACATGGCGTTCGATGGGTGGCCTACTTTCCACAAAATAAGGGGCGGCTGACTCATCTATACCACGTACATCAAGTGAATAAAGTAAACATAAACAAATCGCTGGTTGTATCACTCCGCGGCCACGTGCATTCGCAATGACAGAACACAGTTACCGCTATGAGTAAGATGTGTTTTACGCCACTAAGAGGATATATTTACTCGATCTAAATAACATGCAGCACATGGAAATTAACTGCTACTTACGTCATCAATGTCCACAATAACACTTTTTCGTTTCCTACTCACCAACTCGATACCAATCTCCAGAAGCAGCTTATGGAGGGAAGTTCGTTTTAAGTCTGGAAAGTTGGGATCAGAGTTAACTGCCAAAATCACTTTAAGGTGGGGGGTTCATTGTTAACAAAGAAGTGATGAACTTTTGGAAGGATTGCAGATGTCACAAATTCGTCACAATCAACATCCAGCACTTGCCTGGCACGTGGTCTCTTCTTGCCGGGAGTTCTGACTTCCCCAACTGAGGATACTTGAAACTGACACACCGGTAAACTTGGATGTTACTTTCAGTACGTCAATTAGGGATATTTTTCGCAGAACCTGTTAAACACGTTCAATATTATTGACTTTTCACCACTTCATAACGGTTTTCCGCACTTATGTTTCACAACACTCACTTGTTCCGCCATGTTACTTTCATAGTGAGTGATCCGTGCACCAAATGAGTTAGGCTGGTTACAGATTCACTTAACTGCACATTCTTACAACTCAACTATACTTAGTACACTTAGTTCGTGCTTTAGCAAACATTAAGTGACTTTTCAGACCTTTGTAGTAATATTTTTTCAAGGGACTATTTAAATGGCGAAAGCGTTAAGAAGGCGCGCTGCGGTCAAAATGCAGGTGGTTTTGTTTACGTTTCCTTTAATCTCTTGATGTACCGATTATAGTATGTATATATGTACACACACACCAGAATTTTCACAACCACACTCTGTTATACAGACATAAAGTGTAAACAAATTCACAAAGCTTTGAAGAAAATTACAATTTTAAGTATGAAGACTGAAAACTTGCTTCTGATTAACGATAGTAACTTAAACATCGTTTGTTTTGCGACGGATAGTAATCGACGAATGCTATATGAGAGTAATAGCATTTTTGTAGATGGTACTTTCGAGTACTCTTAACTTTTTTGCCAATTTATTCTTCACAATCGATGTATCCAATAATGGTCGGTATATCCCATTAGCCTTTTGTTTATTGCCAAACAAAAGAGGAGTCACGTATGAGAAGGTGCTGGCTGAAATCGTAAATGCCTCTGATAATATTAATATTATGATTGAACCTTCAGCAGTTCCTCAACTAACATGAGGAAATATAGGAATACGAGTTTGTAAGAATAGTCTGCACAACAATAGACAAAGGCATGTGAGTGCAACACCAGATTTTTTAGCCAAAATCGTTAGTATAATTTTAACAAATTACAATGAACGAAAAGTTTTTCATGTAAAAAAACTGTCAAACTACGGCCCAGGGTAGGTATCTTTTGTTTCGCCTGCCTTCTTTTGGACAACTTCAAAAAATATAAATAAAAGGAAACGGTGTGGCTGTATTGTATTGATTTATACACGAGTTTCGAGTCATTATAAAGAACACAAGACACTTTACTGATATATACAGTTGCTACTGAAGGACAAAGACAGGATGTCAATTTGCTTGGGTTTTACAAAGTTCTGTAATTTTACTTGTTTTTCCGGACAGGGTTTCAGATTTCAAAACCGATCAGTTTGCCATCCCGCACAACATACTAAGCGTTGTCGGTGTTTTTTGGACACCCAGTATATATAAAGCTTAAGAGTCACATTGTTTTGAGACTATGAATGAAAGACTAATTAAGTATTCAATTACATCAACTATGCATATTAATATTCTACATTTTAGTTCATCAAAACATTGTGTTTGAAAACTAATCCGATCTGCGTGGCTCGTACCAGCAAATTATAAACCTAACTTTAACTTATGCTGTGTTTGTCCACGACTTATTCTCACACGGTCACGCGACTCTCGTTATAAAGTGTGGCAACCCCTATTCCAAAGGGTGTTTTTTTACTTTCTCTACTGCTAAGTAGAGGAAGTATTGTATTCCACCCAAAAATTCGATGTCGAGATTTCACCGGAAATTTAAGTTTTGAGACCCCTGAATCCAAAGAAAAGCATTTTTAGAAAAAGATCCGTGTGTGTGTCAGTCCGTCAGTCTGTCGACAGCGTAACTCAAAAACGAAAAGTAGGTTAAAAACCGAAATATATAAGTTTAGTGCCTCTCAAGGATGTGACACGAAGATTTTGAAGAAAATAGCCCCACCCTAAACTACGCCTTACATGGAAAATTTTTTCGAAAATTTTTATTTTCTTCAAAATGGCTCTAACGATTTTGATTGAAATGTCATGTGTTTGAGATATTTTTATGACAAATGAAATGTATATCTTGAATTTTCTGGCTATAGCCCCTGTAGTCGTATTTACTCTGGACGACTTTTGCATAACTGATATAGACCAAAGCATACTATACAAAAATGTAGATCTTGCTAAAATACACAATTATGTCCGAATAAGTTTTCTTGTAGGGTGAACCATTTCAGAGATATTCCTTGTTATGTGTGTGAGTTTCAGAAAACTTAAAACTTTCGTGAAATGGAACATCGCTGTTCATTTTTTTATATGTTAAGTGTGCAAAGAGAACGGAATCTCAAAGCTTTAAATTTTTAAAACATTTGACTATCGCACAAAGCCTACTGTATTCTAACATTCCCCTTGCACCTACAAGGAAATAAGCAATAAGATAATTTGTACAAATGTTTATCTCAACTAACACGAAGAAGATATAGGAATAAGAGTTTGTAAGAATGGTTAGTACAAGAGTAGAGAAAGTCGTGTGAGTGCAACACATCAGATGTTTTGAAAATCTTATCGCATCCTTCAGAGATGAAACACCAAGTTTGATATTTGTCCCGTTTTTCGTTATCGAGTTACGCTATTCACACACACACACACACACACACACACACACACACACACACACACACACACACACACACACACACACACACACACACACATATGCGTGCGTGCGAGGTTTTTATGAAAAATACTTTTTGAAGGGGATTCTGAAACTTCAAAACATGTATTTGCAGTAAAATTTCAATATCGAAGTTTTGGATGGAAAAA
The DNA here is from genome assembly GCA_030765045.1 of Tenodera sinensis. NCBI lineage: Eukaryota > Metazoa > Arthropoda > Insecta > Mantodea > Mantidae > Tenodera > Tenodera sinensis. The sequence continues at coordinate 138,579,989 of CM060968.1, forward strand.
TACAATACTTCCTCTGTTTGCCATAAAGAAAGTAGTGGGAGTAGGAGTGAGACAGACGTGGGGGGGGAGGGGGTGCTCGGCACTTAGACCTGAGTGCCTATGCCTATACAACTCAACAATCTACTGCGCTCAGCTAAAGGACCTCGGAGGTCTTATCATCCATAACACAATAGGTACCATGCCCGGCTACAACGTGAAGCTATTGAAATATATAAACATCTCCCCAATTCCAATAAGAAAGAAGCTTTAAAACTCAACAGCAACTGGTATCCTGTCATTGAAAGCAAGAAGCGACACATAACAGGAGAAATCGAAGTGAACCAAGAGGCCCAGAGGAGGTTCGAGTACAACGGGGCTTGCTCTGTCCAGGTATCGTTACCGCAGTATCTAGCAGCTTCGCGGCTTAACCTGCGAGATGCGAATGAAGGAATATTCCACTGAGAAATGGAACAGGGAGTGTGGGCGCTCTGGGGTTTTTATTCCGTTGGAGAAGGTTGCTTAGGAGGGACTGGTCCGCGAGTGGATTGTGACCGCCCATCGACTAGCCTCGTTCGACGATCAGGTGGCCGCGCTAATCCTCCCACAAGTTCCAAGCCAGCAGACACCCCTTGAGAGTTGAACTGCTTGATGTTTAATTTTTCCCGTTTTGGTTACGGCTTTATGTCGCTATATCTCCAGGCTATCCAAGTGGACCTAAGATGTCCCTCTGCAGTCTGAAGGATGGTAGTCGGCGCGGTTGTCTCTGGGCATATCTTTCCAGAGAGTTTACCAGCGGATTGGGATGGGTCTGGAGTTGCAACACCTTGGATGAAGCCCGCCCCCTCCCGCCTGCCGTCCGCCATTGGACCAATCCCTCTCATGGGATCAGTACAGCAGCTCGGACAGTCGAACTTCACACGCCACGCAAACTTCTCCGAGGAGAGTACGGCCACCACTGAAGATGTCCGTCGCAGTTGTGGGCGAAGCGTCTGAAAACTAACTCCAGCAGATCATGGCATAACAGCCCGGAAATAACTTCTATAATTGCTCCACCCTTAGATCCGCACTTGGTGTAAACACAAGTCGTCAACAACTAACCCGTGATACGCCGAAACCAAAGCACACCATAAAATGTAGTACCCTAATTATCGGCGATTATCTGTGAGTTTTCAAGATGTATGATAACCCTCATAAAGACTACTTGAATGTAACGCGATAGCAGCAATATCCCTAAAACTCCTGATTAAATATAATTCTGTTACAACATAAACACAAGGCATGAATCCACATGGTGTTTGTTCTGTTTTGTATTAGTCGCAGGTTATCGCGGAGGGATAAAAGGGGCGGATCTAAGGCTGGATGGAGTAGAGTTATATTGACCCAGGCCGTGAAAGGCTACGCTCTCTCATTTACGGTATCAGTTTCAGAAACCTTGTTAGCTGTTTAGCTCACAATTCTGGAATGAAAAATGTGATGCTACTGCTGTTTTTAAGTTGATTCATCTTACCTACAATTTTTAAGTTTCTATATTTAAGGCCTGAAAGCTTTGTGTGGTACTCTAAGAGTAAATCTATACTTATAAATATCTATACAAAATTACTTAAGAATATTGATGTTTATTAGTCAGCACCTTCAAATGCTTCAATTGTGTGTAGTGATAAAACAAAAGGAATACGATAAAGTATTCTTGCGTGTGCCATATTGATATTTTAAAAATTATTAGTAGACCAGAAATGGGGTGGTTTTGTCGCAGAACTCTGATGCTGTGTTACAAAGTGAGGCTGCGGAATTGGATATTACCAACTTCACACTCGCATCTACTGAGACTTCTGGAAACGACACAGGTCACGGGCCGCTTTTACTTGGGGAAGAAGTTGAAGAAGTGAAAAATGTACTGAAGGCTCATGAAGTTCACCACCACCATAAGGTAGGGATAGATGGTAAACCGTTGAATCTAACTGAGAAGTTTAACCGTTGTCGGCAAGATTTTACAAACGTATGTAATTCATTGTTTTAAAAATCTGATGTGTTGCACTCACATGACTTTCTCTACTCTTGTACGAACCATTCTTAAAAACTCTTATTCCTATTTCTTCTTCGTGTTAGTTGAGATAAACATTTGTCCAAATTATCTTATTGCTTATTTCCTTGTAGGTACAAGGGGAATATGGGAATACAGTAGGCTTTGAGCGATAGTCAAATGTGTTAAAGCTTTCAAATTCCGTTCTCTTTGCACGGTCAAGAGATAAAAAGGTGAATAATGACCTTCCATTTGAGAAACTTTAATTATTGCAAAACTCACACAAATAACAAGAAATATCTCAAAAATGGTTCACTCCACAAATAATACCTTTATACATCACCTGTGTTTTAGCAAGATCTACATTTTTTGTACAGTAAGATTTGGTCTATCTCTTACGGTTTACTTGTTATGCCAAAGTCATCAAGAGTAAATAGGACTCCATGGGCTATAGCCAGAAAATTCTAACTATACATTTAATTTGCCATATAGGTAAATATATTAAACATATGGCATTTAATCAAAATTGTTGGAGCCAATTTTGAGAAAATAAAAATTTGCAAAACATTTTGCATGTAAAGAGTAGTTTAGGATGGAGTAATTTTCTTTAAAATTTTCGTGACGCATCCATGAAATATGCGTTACCAAGTTTTGTTTTTAAATTACCTTTCGTTTTTGAGTTATGCTGTCCACAGACTGACACACACACACACACACACACACACACACACACACACACACACACACACACACACACACAAACGGAACTTTTTCTAAAAATGCTTTTCTGGATTCAGGGGCCTCAAAACATGTTTCCTGCGAAATCTCGACATCAAATTTTTGGGTGGAATACGTAGTAGAGAAAGTAAAAAATGAGTAACCGTTAATAAAATAGTCACACAAATTCATTTAATTTTAAAGTTATTTTGGACACTTTTAGTTAGAGATACTTGCATCAACTCAGTAAAATGGAAGGAGCCAACTTTAAAATAACTGCTGCATTGCAAACTAGAGCGTTGATAAAGAAAACATTCTACTCTAGAGTTTTGGTGTTTTGTTAGGAGAAGTAGGTTACTAACCTAGGTGGCAGGGGTAAGTGCTACAGTGCGTGTTAAAAGGCAGTGAGTAAGGAAGTGGAAGGGAAGCTACAGGGAGTCATTGGAATCACTGGAAGACAGACTGAAAGGAACTTGGGAAAACAACAATAACCAATTCCACCGATTGTCATCTTTATCTGTCCTCGACCATGAAATCATATGCCTAAATATTACGAAGTACATTTCAAATTGTCTTTATTTGTGAAAGAATGAAAATTATAGGACTTTAAATAATGTATCATGTGAATTTTGACTCTAATCTCCAGATCATGAGAGTTTTTGAAAAGTGCCGTTTTGGAACATGGAAGTTTAGAAGATGACTAATCTGGAACATGTGAGTTTTGATGGTAAACATTTAAGAACAACACTTGACTGTCGCCAACAAAAGGAGCTAGCTGACCACTGAAATAAATTAAATAATCAATTAAAATTAATTGAACAATGTTTAGGAATGTTAAAGGTTATTTTTTCTTTACAACATGATAGCAACTTCCACTGGCAACCTTGCTAGTTTGGCTTGGTTTCTTTTCCACATTTCTGGAGCAGCTGCACGTGCAATAGGTGACATCTTTTCTCCATCACTATATGCGAGAAAATGTTTACAATTTAATCGCTGAACTTGATGGTATTTATAAAAACTGAGAGTACAGTCCTTCTTCGGCCTAAGTATAGAGCGATACTATGGCAAAGGGTGAAGAGGAGCGAGAGAACTACCGATCGCTGATTGGTCAGAAAAGCGATGAAACAAAACTCACAAGATCCAAAGCATCATGAGACTTTTGACATAAATCGGGGAGTTTGTCGCTTATTTAAACATGGATCACGTTCCTCGCCAGGCTCAACAAAACAGGACTTAGTACACATATACTGACGCGATTATACAAAGCGCTAATCCGTCCCTGTCTAACATATGGAGCAGTGGCCCTGATGCCACTTATATCAAAAACAACTATGGCGAGGATTCAAGTATTTGAGCGTAGATGCCTACGAACTGCTAACAAACTCTTCCCCACTTATAAAAACACATTAATTCATGAGTACTCAAGGACAATGCCAATAGACAAGCATATTGCAAATCTGATGCTGAAATATATACACAATGCTCATACCAGACTCTACAGACGAATATTAATAAGAACAGCCCAAACAATGAGAAAACTCCCTCCTGAACAACAAGAAGAAAATCCACCACTACTAACCTTAATCGAAATTTATGACAAACACCAAGAGCAACAGAAACAACAAGTAGAACAATATCTTCAAGCATTAGTAAACATCTAATACTCATCACCCCCCGAAACAAGAGAACAAAACCACAAATAATTTAAAAATGCAAGGCTGAGCTAACAAATAATAAAAAACATGCACCAAACAAAACGTCTGAGGGCAGAAGCAGAGACGGCGGCATGTTGTGGGACCCGGGCCTTAACAAACACACTTAACACTGTAAATGTGTAAATATGCAAAATACAAACACACACAAAATATATATATATATATATATATATATATATATATATATATATATATATATATAAATAAATAAACAAAAATATATATATGAGTATATATACAAAAATAAACAGCAAGATGCATATTTACATATCATAATAACTACAATAATCTGCCATACGTACACGCTGAAGGATCTCTCACGTAACAAGACAAAAATAAAAATACTAGGCTGAAGAGGGTAAAACCCTAAACTGCCTCGGTTTTGGTTCTACCAAACCCAAAATCCAATTTTGATTGATTGATTGAGAAATGAAATGAAATATCTCCGCAGAAAACCGAGTTGTAACATAATGCTACCTCCATTTTGTATTTTTTGCATCATGTGAGTTGTGACTCTAACCTACTCATAAGTACAATTATAAGTCCGAAATGAAGCAAATGTTGATGCAGTGTTGTGCTGAATTAGCAGTACAAATATCTGCAATTTTGCCCCTAACGACTTGTATCTTCATTTACATTCTTATATCTCAAAACAAGGTCTGTTTAAAAAGGATGCACATCATCTCACAGAAAAATACGAGTATCAGATACAAACAATTAATTATTTACCTTTTAAGTCTAACCAGAAAGAAACTAAATCATGTTTCCTAAAATGCAAAGCTAAACAAATAGTTGAAGGGCTAGCTGAAAGAACCAGGTAGCTCCGCTTTTGGGCCAAAATGAGTTACATATTAAAATGTCATTCTCAAGATTCCTGAAATCTCTATAAATATGTACATATTTCGTTGCTACGTGTACTTCAGAATATTTCGCAAAGTTTGCTTGACTATTCCACTCGTGCCTGATTATTATCAGCTCTTAGTCGTGGTATTATCACATTTCTTATATTACTTCTCCTTTTCTTACGTTTCTGAACATCTGAATTATGCATGCGCAGTAAAAACAATTAGTGTCATTCAAATATGGCAGATAAAAGATTTGACGAATATTCTAGTGAAGATAGTGGCATTTTAATTCAAGAGGCGAAGTCAAACAACTGTAATTTTAAATATAATAGACCTACCTTTAATGTATAGCGCACTAACGTAAATTCGTTCATTTATACTCATCCTTTGCCTAATTCCTCATTTCCCTGGATTAAATGATAAAATTATTGCTTTTGTTTTCACAGCCTACTGGATTAGTTGTAGTGCCAACTGTGGAAATAAATCTTAATATAATGTATGAATGTTATTGTAAGTTCTTTACTTTAAAATCACAATCCTCTAGATTCGGCACGCATATGTATTTTTGGTGGAGGTTTGTATGCATCCATTTTACTACAAAACGTAACATCCATATGGTTTTCTCTTCTCGCTTTTCTTTTACATAATATATTCACATATCCTTCCCTACTCGCCCTTCAACATACATACAATTTTCTGTGAATGAGATAGACTTGCAACACTACATTCACACGATTTTTTTCTGCACACTCGTCTTCTATGAAACACAATCGCATACTAAATTCACACGATTTTTCCTACGCACTTTTCTTTTATGAAACACAATCACACTTCTTTTTCTACTCCCTCTTCTACACACAGTGAATACAAATTCCCATATGTTTGAAATTCAAATACGGCTCTTTATATTCACATGGTTATCGTTACTCACGTTTCCTTTACAAAACACAATTGCATTTCTTTCTCTGCTCCTTATACAAAAATTCGTACAGATTTCTATATTATTGACATAGAAATGTAACGTCTTACATTCACACATCTTTCTCTACTTGCTTTTCTTCCTGTGGTATTTGCGGTTGTTCAACAGCGCTTTTGCATAGTGTTTTCCTGATGTTTTATTTATTTATTTTATTTATTTTGGATTCTTTTGAATTCTAAAAGCTTTAGGAATAAAACTGTCAAACCATGGGCAATGCCAGTATTTTAGCTAGTATTAAATAATATTAAATAAATGAATTATTAATTATTTGGGGCAATACTATAAACAAATACCAGTCGAGGTTTTCATATTTGGAATCATTCTTCTAGCGCTTCGCGCTTGCAGTGTTATCCTGGTATGAAACCCTGTCGTGGTATTTGTACAGATATGTAGTTACGCCAATAAACAATTAGTCCTAGAGGTTTGTTTTGACCTGTTGCAGGCGTTTGCGCAACATTACGATATCTTCGGTTACCTGTGTGCATTTGGAGCGACCCTCTTCACAGCGCTCAACATTGTCGTGATGAGGAAGTGCAAGGACGTGCACTTCTCCGTCGTGGTGTTCCAGCTATCCTTGTGGGGTCTCATCGTGTCTGGGGTCGTCTTCGCCTTCGTAGGACACCACCATCACGAAAAGCTCGCACCGCACGGTGTTGTGGAGTGGATCCTCTCCGTCGTGGTGTCCATCCTGGGACTCTCTGGACAGGTAGTGCCTTCTTACAAACTCCGGCTTTTCTCCACCCAAAAATGATTCATACATGACCTATAAAATGTGTAAAACTTTTTAGTAATCACATGATATTCAAAAAATGACATAAAACTGAGATTTATTTAATTTATTAAAATTACTGAATAGACTTATAAATTCGTTTATACAAGGCAATTCCCAAACTAAGGTTTTATACACATCAAACCATCATAGATACTTGCAAACGGTTGTTTTATTTAATTCGTGAGATTTTTCTTTGCTTTTCTACATAGTTCCATATTTGTTTGAACATTTATCAAGCTACCGTATGCCGACGTGATAGAAGTTTGCTGCCTCGGAGGATAAACAGTCGTTGTATAAATTGTCGGTCGCTGATCTTCACGGCTCTTTTCATCCCCGTATTGACCATATCTTCTGTAATCATTAACGATCGGCCTTATCGTCCAGCTTTGCAAGCTGGAAACTCACGCACTTTACTGCCACTCAACACATACACTTCGTAATCTGTCGCTGCTGAAATGTTCCCTCAAAAACTGAATCTCAGACTGTATTTCACAGTCGGGGGGCTAATAGACTGTTTTAAACATATTGAACCGACACTGTGAACAGCACACCAATGCAAGTGGTATCGTTTACGCGCAAGGCATGCCGGAAGTCGCTGCGCCTGCGCGTATCAATGTTCGCACGATAAGCTACGGCGGTTTGCACCTTAATTTCCCAATTACGCTCCTATATGGATGTAACTGCCATGCAAGCAGCAAAAACAAGCTATAAGAATGATGGAATAATGTAGAAAATTAATTAAACATGACTTTCTCTACTCCTGTATTAACCATCCTTACAAACTCTTATTCCTATATTTTCTTAGTGTTAGTTAAGATAAACATTTGTACAAACTATCTTATTTGCTTAGCCAGAAAATTCAAGATATACATTTCATTTGTCATAAGAATATCTCAACCATACGACATTTCAATCAAAATCGTTAAGAGCCATTTTCAAGAAAATCAAAATTTTCGAAAAATTTTCCTGTAAAGGGTAGTTTAGGGTGGGTATATTTTCTTCAAAATATTCGTGTCGCATCCTTGAAAGACATTAAACTTGAATACCAACTTTGGTTTTTAACCGACTTTTCGTTTATAAGTTATGCTGTCCACAGACTGACAGACACACAGACACACAGACAGGCAACAGACCTTTTTCTAAAAATCTGATCGTGTTGCACTCACATGACTTTCTCTACTCTTGTACTAACCATTCTTACAATCTGTTATTCCTATATCTTCTTCGTGTTAGTTAAGATAAACATTTGTATAACTTATCTTTGTGCTTATTTCCTTGTAGGTACAAGGGGAATATTAGAATACAGTAGGCTTTGTGCGATAGTAAGACCTTTTAAAGCTTTGAGATTCCGTTCTCTTTGCGCGCTTAACATATATAAAAAATGAACAACGATGTTCCATTTTACGAAAGTTTTGTTTTCCGAAACTCACACACGTAACAAGGAAAATATCATATGTTTGAGATATTTTTATGACAAATGTAATGTAATTTATTTAGACATAAACTGTGTATTTTAGCAAGATCTACATTACGTAGTAAGATTTGGTCTATCTCTTCCGGTTTACCAGTTATGCAAAATAAATCTAGAGTAAACAGGACTATATGGGCTATAGCCATAAAATTCAAGATATACATTACATTTGTCATAAAAATATCTCAAACATATGACATTTAATGAAAATCGTTATAACCATTTTCAAGAAAACCAAAATTTTCCATGTAGAGGGTAGTTTAAGGTGAAGGAATTTTCTTCAAAATCTTTGTGTCGCATCCTTGAAAGACACTAAACTTAAATACCAACTTTGGTTTTAACCGACTTTTCGTTTTTGTGTTATGCTGTCTACAGGCTGCCACACACACGCCCCCGCGCGCACGCATACACTCACAAACACACACACACACGTACCTTTTTCCAAAAATGCTTATTTGATTCAGGGGGCCTCGAAACATATATTTCCGGTGAAATCTTGACATCGAATTTTTAGGTGGAATACAATACTTCCTCTGCTTTACTATACGTAGTAGAGAAAGTAAAATGACTTATCATTAGAATCCGGAGCCTGAGCATTACACGTGAATATTTCATTCCTGCAATGAATGCCAGACACCCTTTGGCAACCACGTTATCCTAATATTTCCATTGACATGTTCAATGTTCAGGAGCCTCCATGGTTACTTGTGAAATCGCTGAACGCAATCTAATCTAACCTAGAATGAATTTCTATTTGTCCTCTTTTTTCTCCAAGCTTTAATCTAGTTCTTTTTAATTATAAAATGTGTATTTTATTTTGAATTTATCTTCAAAATTACAAATTATCTCTTCTAATGTGTTTTCTGTTTCGAAATTACCAACCTTTATATTTATTATACGGAAATACGTGGTAATATTTTAATCTTACTAAAGCGCGTCTCACCCTTAGAAGACAGTACACGTTAAATGGAGCGCAGTGTTGCAACATGTACTAGTTGCGAATCTTTCTCCGCGAGCGACTCGAGGTGGCCGAGTCCTGTACTTAGTCCTTCAATTGCTGCTTGACGAGACGGGCACTTTTAACTTTGGTATCCCTGCATGCCTTTGTTACTGTATGACCTAAATTTACAAATGACTCGTCTGTATAAACAATTGATTTCCCCTGGTCTCTAAACCTTTTACGTCTTTTAGATATTTATGTCGCCATCTGATGATATCGATAGCGTCTCTTTCTATTAATATGCACTTGTTACCCTTTCTTTCATATTGGAACCCCAAATCAGAGTGGCCCTTGAGAAATTTGATAGGGTCTCATCACTGTTGAACTGTGACAAAATTATATTCAGCGTGGGTGGAATATTTGCAAACAGTAAAGAATGAACAATTCGCCGCACTCCACCTTGCACTATTCAATTATATTGCGTTAACCTAGGGTTTTGTGTAGTCCCGCCCTTTTTGCTTTCTTTTTCGATGGCGTTCTTAGAGGTCCTTTCATTAGTTCCTTTTTAATCATACACACTACTGCTTCTGAACACCCGATAGCCTTAGCTGTTTCTTTTACCGCCTTACTTACACGCATTTTACTTAAAAAATAATCTAACACATTCATAATTATTTGGCGTTCCTTACTTTATTCACCAACATATCGTCCCTTCCTAGCTTCACCCTCCATAACTACAAATATTTACAAAAATATTAAACAAATAACGCAATAACAGCTCACAGTTACACACACGGCTTCTTTCGAACTAATGTTAGTGCTGCTCCTTATACTATCTTCTGTGTCAGGCCTGACGCTGAATAGATGAATACCTTTTGTTTGCCTTACTGGATAAAAGAAAGAGGTTACTGCCTTTTGGTTTATTTTAAAAACTTTATCCAACCTTCCTCAACATTTGTTCTCGCTGGTTCCCTGATGTAAACTCAATAACAAAAAAGTTTCACACTGCGTAACTTTTGCAGTGCACAGATATAAAATTTTCCGAAAACATTTAATTTAAAAAATTATAACACTTAACTGGGTAAACATAGAGAATTCAAAGTAGGCAGGAAAAAAATATAGATGCATTCTAGCAGTTAGTTTGTTAGTTAGTGCGTGATGAGTATAGAAACAGCAAATATCGAACTTATATTGAAAAAAACGTTTTCTGAAGACATTTGGACCTATAGAAATGTATAATGACTCTGAAAAGGATGTAACCTGATAGAGAAAAAAATTCTGCATAGGATAATGTGTTCAAACCTGAAATTTATAACAAATGAATATTTATACCATGCTATTAGGAATCTGGCAACAGAGCGAGGGTAGAAAAGGACGCGGCTAATGGCAACTTGTATGCGCTAGATAGAGACAGAGATGTCCCATTTAACTCCATACTGTCTTCTAAGAGTGAAACGCTATATAGAAGTTTTGATTTTATACATCTGTCTTTAACGGAATTGTTCGAGAGTCACGTTCGATTCTGCTGAAGAGAGGTTTTACTTTACTAATAGGAATAATTTTTTCTCTTCTTAATGCTATTTTATGGGCAATATTTTAGTTAACATTTAAGGGGTATAAACGAACAAACTTGATGGCTTACCAACCCTTGAACACCTAACGTATAATTGGCAATGCGAAAAGGACGGATTTTGCATATCCAACATACAAATTGACATTGTTTGTCCTTGTGACTTATTAATAGTAATTGCGAATGCCAAGCGAATTGGTAATTGCAAACGTTTTAATAGAATGGGCGAGGCTGGAGGGATCATTTAGATCCGTAGTAGGAGAACTTCACCTTGAAGTTTTCCGTTTAAAATGGTAAATTCAAGAACAATTTGCACAATGTAGTGTTCCCGTCAAAAGTTGTCCTGCTCAAACGTTGTATATCCAAAAATTATGCAATTGTGTGAGTAAACTAAAATGTCACTGTAAAAGAAACAAAAATATAAAAATCGCTAATTACGCGAATTTCGATTCTCTTTTGGATTAGAATTCGCCATTGCGCATGCACTGTAGCGGAAAGATCGCCATGTTTATTGTGTTTATGTTATTATATTACTGTATAAGAAAACGTACTACAAAGGCTATAGCACAATTTGCACAATGTGTATTTTTTAATTACACTCTAAAATCTTATTTCAATAGGTAATAATATATGAAATTTGTAGGTTAAGCTGATTGCGATATAAAACACGTATATACATAATTGGAAATCATTAAAAATCATGTAAAATACTCATTTTTATACTGTACCTTACATGTCTTTTAGTTACATTTTAAGCAGTGGCGTAGCTAAGGTTTTGGGGGCCCCCAACAAAGACATGATGGTGTCTACTTACTAATAAAGCTTAAAAATGTAGAGATTAAAATATTACATATTTACTCACATAGAATAAGTGTTAAAATAACACTCCCTGACTACCAAAACTAATGGTTATTTTTGCTAAATAAACAATGTACACTCGCTAAACGCATAATGCATGTAGGTGGAACAAAACTGTTACGTTTCAATATTCTGGTTAACTCAGGTATTAAACCA
>CM060968.1:138597010-138679510 GCA_030765045.1 Tenodera sinensis
CAACAGACTTCAAGTCTACTCTCCTTCTGGGCCAGTATCAAATCCCGTGGAATTTAACGTGTACATACCTTTGTCACATCTTTTTGACTCCTTCCTTCCACAAAACCCATGCAGTCCATGATAGTCAGCTTCCATCATGCCCATGACTTTCTCTACTTAACAACAAACAAGCGCTGTACTTTCACTATACACCCTCTTCACAACTACCATCTGGTGTCTCAGTTCTTCCTCCTATGAGAGGACGTGCCCGTAGATGGAGCGCTATTTTTTAAACAACACAATTGTAAACCATTTCCGAATGCTCCTCCTATTTTTTAATCTTACTTTCTGTAGACAAAATCCAGAGTACTGTGTACACAGAATTAGAGTTACACACCAGTATGATTGGTTGAAATTCAAGATTTCCTTTCGTTTCATAGATCAAAGGTGGAAATACCAATTGACTTATTTCTGTAGCAATGTCTTCAACCACTGTGTGTGGGGATAAGGTATCTTTGTTCATATTTAGGTCACCAGTTCCATTCTCGGTTGGCATCCTAACCTAAACCCTGGCGCGACAGCCTACCGCCCAGCCGCTGCGTTCCCCACCTTTGCCCAGTACAGGCGTCATTGATGAGGTGCAGTACTGGAGGGTGGGACGTGGTCAGCGCCCCGAACCCTCCCGGGCAGTTATACGGGCTTCTCCAACAAGTAGCTCCTCGAGTGATCCCCCCTGGGACCTAACGAGGCTGAGTGCACCCCGTGCCAGACCTCCGGGGGTCGAATCCGGGTCCTTCGCGCCAGAGGCAAGCGCGCTATCAACTGGTCGGTTGCGTTCAGTTATATGGAAAACCACTTTTTGTTTTCTTTCATCATCAGAAGATAAACATTGGGTAACTGTGAGCCATGTGCACTCTGAGACAACTTGAATATAATCTCTCCCATTCATTCTACTCCTTCATGAAGTACTGGTCAACCCAATATAAACTTACCGATTGCTGTCTTCTGTTGTAATGATTCATGTGGATACCATTTCTTAAATGCGTGATACATTTGGTAAACAAATTAATTTTCAATTATGGTCGCGTTCAATTTGAAGAGCACCTGTTAATCTTTTCGTTTGTACGCATAAAACCTCTCCTGAGTAGATAATTGTCTCTTGTCTTTAGTCTGTTACTTCAGCCGTTGACTAACCTACGAAAAAATAAATTTAATTTAGAGAATATAAATATTGTCAATTTTTTCTACTTCTTCACACAACTACTCTTCTCTATTTTTACTTTCTCAACTACGTATAGTATTGCATTCCACCCAAAAATTCGATGTCGAGATTTCACCGGAAATATGTTTTGACACCCCCGAATAAAAAAAAAAGTTAGAAAAAGGTTCGCGCGTGTGTGTGTGGGTATGTCAGTCTGTGGACAGCATAATTAAAAAACGAAAAGTCTCTTAAAAACCAAAGTTAGTATTGAAGTTTAATGTCCTTCGAGGAAGCGACACGAAGATTTTGAAGAAAATAGTCCCACGCTAAACTACCCTTTACATGGAAAATTTTTCGAAAATTTTGATTTTCTTGAAAATGACTGTAACGATTTTGATTAAAATTTCATATGTTTGAGATATTTTGATGACAAATGAAATGTATATCTTGAAATTTCTGGCTATAGCCCCTGTAGTCGTATTTACTCTGGACGACTATTGCATAATTGGTAAACCGCTAGAGATAGACCAAATTATACTGTACAAAAAATGTAGATCTTACTAAAATACACAATTTATGTCTCAATAAATTTTCTTGTAGGGTGAACCATTTCGGAGATATTCCTTGTTATGTGTGTGAGTTTCGGAAAACTTAGAACTTTCGTGAAAAGGATCATCGCTGTTCATTTTTTTATATGTCAAGTGTGCATAGACAAGAGAATCTCAAACATTTGACTATCGCACAAGTCCTACTATATTCTAACATTCCCTTTGCACCAACAAGGAAATAAGCAATAAGATAATTTGTACAAATGTTTGTCTCAACTAACACGAAGATATAGGAATTAGAGTTTGTAAGAATGGTTAGCACAAGAGTAGAGAAAGTCATGTGAGTGCAACATATAGTATTTTTTTACCTTGTGGTACATAAACCTCAACTTGGCTGTTATTAGCCAAACTCTGCCCGTGTATTATCCATGTGAGGATGCTTTCAGAAGTGGTTCCAGAGTATGGATCGCTGCATACAGTGTCAGGGAGAATACTTTGAGAAACTGTGATTAACAAAACGTTTCTGCAACTATTTATATTTTGTTGTCTCAATACATATCTAGTGACCCTCGTACTACATGCCAATTTCTTTTAGGGGCAATCTTAATCTTTTGTCGATGTTGTAGCTCTAAGGTAAGGAATGGTTTCTCGCAGGTGCTGGTGGCGAAAGCTCTAGGACTGGAAGGTGCTGGTCGTGTGGCTGTGACGCGGTCCCTGGACATCATCCTGGCGTTCACTCTTCAGGTGGTTGCCTTCGGAGAAGTACCTGATTACCTCAGCATCATGGGAGCCATCTTCGTGCTGGTGTGCGTGCTCGCAATGGGCATAGAGGAGCAGATCATGTACGTGTTCAGTCTCATACCCTGATCGCTTCAGCATCGAGCATCGTGGATGACAACCTCCGACCATAGCTCTTTTTGTCGAAACCTTAGCCTTGAAAATACTTATAAACATCTGTATTACTTCTGGCTTTAAGGGTTCGCATCTCATTAATTTTGGGGATATTTTAATACAATTTAATAATAATATTTATTCTATATAGTGATTTGAGACGTTGTGAAGTAGCTATTAGCAATAGTACAACTATGTTCAGGATTGCTATCTAAGATAAAGTAAATTTATACACGTGATAACGTTGTGTGTGATTCTTGCCCTGTCTACCTTCTAACAGGCTTTGTTCTTTTTGTATTTTCAGTGGAACTGTCATTGATTTTGTCATAGAGACAACTTTACTCGAGGCCATGTAAAACTGACATCTACAGAATAATCACTCAACTGATAATGGCATTCCGATGGCATTCTACAAGAACGTTGTAATAAATAGCATAAGTAAAGAAATAATTTTAAAACATTTCCTAACATTTCCTTACAATTATCTTAGGCTCACAAATAGGCAATATAAAATGTTACCCATCTTTAAGAAATGTGATAAGTAAGACATTTAGAATAATCTAAGTTTTACGAAACACGTTGATATCTGTTCAGCAAACCCTGAATTTCTATCCAGAATGGACTATGGTTTCTTATATACTGCAACGTCCGGAATAAATTAAAAATAAACGACATTGGGTCATGTTGCTCCATAAATGAAGACTTGATGCAGATACGAGTATAAATGTGACACTCAAACACTACCCATGGGATGTTGAATAATTGCTTGTATGTCAGGTACACCATTCGTATATCGGCCGGGCCGTCCGTTTGCGAGTAAATCAGAATTGTTTCCGGAGATGTAGGAAATGTGTTCACGTTGAAGGTAATCAACTTCAACATCTGTTGTGATGCAGGTAAGTCTAATGCAAGTTAGTACAGTAGTTAGTGTTCCGTACCGGCTGTTATGTGTAACTCTGGCGGAGATCGCGTCGGTCCTCGCCCGGCAAGGTGACGCCGCGAGGCGGTCCGGTCGATGCACAGACCTCGTCTACTGCGACCCGGCTCGAATCTATTGCAGGCTACCATCCCCCTAGGGGAGGGGAGGATGAGGTGAAGGGAGATCACACCACGGCACAGAAAGGCTGGGTCAGAGAGACATGCGGAAGTCAATAACGTTTGACAGAAAGCCACGTAGCACAATTAAACTCCTCACCGCTACCCAGAGAGGGCGTCGGAGCGACCCTTATAACCCGGCAGCGGCACGCAGCTACCAGAAGCGAGCCCAGTGGAGAAAAGAGGGAGGGACGGAAACGAGGCCATGGAAGCAAATTAAGACTCCAGCATTCGCCAAAGTGCCAAGAGGAAAGCAGGAAAAATCCCAAATAAGAGTGCGCGGTCGTCAGGGATCAAACCAGGAGCCTCCCGAACGTAAGTTGCATATGTTACCGCGGCCCGCCTCGCTCGGTTATCATTATGTATCTTCCACCATATTTAAAAACATAGAGCACTATAAATAAGTGTGCAGTGTGTGCAGTTAATAAGGCTTTGGTTAAATATTTCAGCCATTTAATACATTTAATACTATTTAAACGGTTAGGCCAAACTAATATTTGAAACAAGGGCCTGAAAGAATGAACTGTAATGGGTGATCCAAAAGACTCCAAACCGGCTGCGCTGTGTTTTGCCTTTATGTATGCTTGGCGCTCTCGCCGACTGCCGCTGTCATGGAACACTGATAACTGAAACACACGTCATCGCGTCAGCTCAATACTGCACTTTCAGAGCAGATAAAAACAAGTCAACTGCATGACCTTGTGTACAACAGCTGCGTTATCGTGTTTCTGTGTGCGCAATGGAAAAACACTGTGCAGCGATTCGGATGTTTTTGAGTCTCTCTGTATATCTGACATTGTGACAATGGAGCATCACCCACCACTTGTGTGTCTACCCTGCCTGATTTGCCCCAAAAGAGGCATAGCTTAGAAAGGGATGGCTTTCAATTCCTCCCAAGTGCTGCTGCAGCTTTTAAATGTAGTGATAAAGGGCTGCAACTTTGGCAAGAGTGCCAGAAGGTTAAGTTCTTTTATTATATATAAAATGCCAAGGCCACCCATTTCACCAGTGGGCGCCTCGAAGGTGGAGGTTTCTGGAGGTTTGTGGTGGCACAGTTGCCTCTTGCCCTCTGGCAGTACCTGCAAAAGTGAGTCTTTGACCAGGGCTGGGTATAAGATGGATTTTAACTCTGGCTGAGCACTTGGTCAAGGCTGTCAGTTGATGGGAGTGGTGTTCGCTTCCCCTATAGATGGCAGGATGCGTCTCCCACAGCTTGCACAAAGAGGTACAACGTTGCCATTCTAAGGTAGTCATCCAAACGGTGGAGATCATCGCAGAGGACGCACCGGAAGGTCATGTTACACATTTTTCAAGTGTGACCTAAGTGCTGGTAGTGAAAGCACTGTGTCATATTGCTTTTCAGGACCTCCACCGTGACCATCATATGGCACAGCACTCGTTCCTGCAATAATTTTTTATTGTTAGTGGTCCTGTCGAGACTAACCCGAAAGGTCGACAGAGGCACGCCTCGGGAATGTAACTGACGTAACTGGACGCCGGTGTATTCTTTTTGTTCGCGGTACTTGTTGATGAAATCCTCTTCCACATCTGCCGGTAGATGCTAAATCAGGCACCTCAGAGGCTTAGTGCTTCTGGGTGTGAAACTGTAACTCTCGATCCCGGAGTCGTTCAGTAGCTGCATCGTGGGGCTTGTGTCATGCTTCCGTTGGAGGAAGGGCTTCAGGCAGCTTCGTGTGGTCTAGGGCTTACAATTGTGACAGGGGAGAGAGGGAGAGAGATCCGGAAAATGTGGAGCACCCTGGTGGTTAGGCGGCCGTCAGGGATGATCCGCCGCGGCTTCTGTTCGGGATTGGGTTTGTGTGTAGCCGTTGTGGTGGTGACCTTTATATAGATGACTTTGTCAGTTTTCACACATTTTGGCCTTCCTCTCTTCCTCTTCCATTGCAATGTCGGCGTTGATAGCTGGCCGATGGCGGGGCAGCGGGTGGGGCCTAACTTAATACGGCATGCTCTCCCACGGCTATAAACAGGGGTGTCTGATTGTCGCAGGCAATCATTTCTTCACTGGCTGCCGCCATCTTGCCTACAATCCTTGCTCCCAGTCACAAGTGTTGCTGGCTTGGCGTGGGGACGCGCCTTAGTGGGTGCAATAAAGGCACACAGATACGCGTCACACGCAGATGTTTGCTCTGGCACTTATGAAGCTAGCAGACACAAAATACACATAACGGTACACACGCAAACAAATGGACTGTAATGTTTAACCTCCACATGTACACTTAGTTATACATATTTCCACACATTTGCACTAAACTTGTGTCTTTGTCACTTGTCAATTATGTCCGCATCGTCCACTACAATTAAAAATTTTATGATACCGACGTTATCACTAAACTTACACAGGGTGTTCTCCATTAGCAAACGTGACTGATCGACAAACAGAAACAGATGTTCATGAACTTATACTTTAACGCAAAGTCTTTATAAACAAGTCACAGTGATATTTTTAGTTATAACTTACAAATTCATTATAATTTTACTTATGCAAGGTTACCACCATTTAAAAAAAAACTCAAACTACAGATACTAAATCTATAACTTCATTGATTTGTTTATTATATATTGCATTCCACCTTGTTTTTAAAAAACAAACTATCAAATTCTTGTGCTGCCATTTGCTGTTAATATAGTTTTAATATTTCAGTGCTTTTTACGTGGATGGCGGAGTACGTATATAGCCAAATTTAGAACAATGTCCTTCGGGAAAAACAAGAACATAGGAGGCCGTGTTAAGCTCTAGTCGAAGTTTATATCCCTCCTGTAGTTGTAGTTATTTCAGAGTATTAATACCTATATCCAAAAAGTGCACAGTTAATTACAGTGTTGGTGCTATTAGCACCCTTCAGTTTAATTTATATTGCTAAGAAAACCCGAAATGAGTTCGCCGGAAACATCTGCCAGTGTTAAGAAGCAGAAGCTGGAACATGATTCACCGTTTACTTCACAGAACATGTATGCTGCTCTACAGGAAATGGAACATAAACCAGCTCATGTAAGTACAAAAGCAAATGCTAAACAAACCAAAGATGCTGTTCCGCCTTTTTGTCACTAATATTGTAGATATGAATGAGGTTATAGTAGCATTGCGTAACCAAAACATAAGTTTGAAACATATGACAGTCAGCGAGAATAAAGTTAAACTCACGTTTGAGACAATTGAAAACTACAGGTCGACAGTCAGCTATCTGGTAAGCAACAAGGCTGAATTTTACACCTACCAGCTAACAACTGAAAGGAACTTCAGAGAGATTGTTAGAGGACTGCATGCGATACCAAAATGATGAATGAACTTTCTGAACTTGGCTTTCAACCTGCGCAGATGATACCCATTCACCACCCAGTAACAAAAGTACCTCTACCTTTATTCTTCCTGGACTTGAAACGTAATAATTAATGAGAACATCTACGAAATCGACCGCTTATACGGCAGTAGTAAAAATAGAGCCACACAAGACAAAACGTTCCATAATACAGTGCATGAATTGCCAAGAGTATGGACATACTAGTAGAAATTATTGCCATAAGGCGCCACGCACTGGTTCACACACAACAGCCAAGTGTAATAAACGCCCAGATGCATCTCCAGTCTCCACTAACAGCAAAGAGCAACACCCTGCAGATTATAGGCTGCCGTGTACATAAACTACTGCAAAATTCAACACAGCGAACAAGAATTGCAACAAAAAAAGCATTCGCTCCAGCGCCAGTAACTTCCGAAAGTGCTTCAAAAGCTAATACGCGAGTCTTCAAAGGTGCTACTTACGCTGACGTTGCAAGACAGACACAGTCCTCTGATGATAATAAATTAATTAGTAAAGTTGTTGACAAAATTGACTCACTAGTTTCAGTCATCATTCCACTCATTAAATCAAGTCCTGCCTGTGCTTATTAACGGCACAAAATGAGCACACAAAAATCCATAAAAGTCTGCACATGGAACACCTGTAGTATCAATAATAAATATCGCAAATAACTTACATTCGTCCAAATGTACAATATTGATATTTTAATGACTATAGAAACAAAACTTTCTCCTAATATTCATTTTAAGCTACCTGGTTATCACATATATAGAGCAGGTCATCCTAACAATAATAGAAAATGAGGTTCAGCAATATTTATAAAATCAATTTTGGCTCATGAGGAACTAGCTCCAATCAAAGAGATTGAATTTCAAATAGAATATCTATATATAGGAAAAACAAAATATCAATTTGGCTCGTTTTACTCTGCCTCTGAAAATAGACTGACAATTGCAAGCTTTTAGGATATTTTTTACGTGATGAGTTCTCACTTTCTCTTTGGGGGAGATTTTAATAGCAAGCACCCTAGATGGGGTTCAAATGTGACAAACCCAAGAGGATGTATTCTACATAACGTAGCTTACCAGCATTATCTTTCCAGCAGAGCCAACCTCCTACCCGGATAGAGGAAATAAACCAGATATCTTACACTTTATTTATTTATTTTGTTGTTTAACTACGCTGTCAATTGCCAGGATCACATCAGCGTCGCCGGTGTGCCGGAATTTTCTCCCGCAGGGGTTCTTTTACATGCCTGTAAATCTACTGACATGGAGCTGTCGTTTTTAAGCACACTTAAAAACCATCGGCATGGGCCGGATTTGAAACCCCAACCTTGGAAACAGTAGGCCAGCGTCTAACCAACTGATCCACCCAGACCGACACTAAGTATGCAGGCGACCTCTTCACGACGCCATCTGTACTTCATGATCTTAGCTCAGATCACTATCCTGTAACACTGGCAGCAATAAGCACGCCTGAGATCAACAACTACTCCACAGCCAGTCTTATAAAGGAGCCTTTTGACTGGACTCGTTATACAACAACACTTGAACACATTACTGATTTAAACATTCCTCTTAAATCACCTCGTGAAATTGACATCGCTGTTACAGTGCTAACCAGAAACATTCAGTTTTCAGCTAATGTATCTACCACTCAATAAGTATTCAGGAGGTCAAATAGTTACCAAATACCGCTGTCATCGCATATTAAAAAACTCTTCTTCAAGAAAAGAGAGACTGC
This sequence comes from Tenodera sinensis, assembly GCA_030765045.1. Lineage (NCBI taxonomy): Eukaryota > Metazoa > Arthropoda > Insecta > Mantodea > Mantidae > Tenodera > Tenodera sinensis. The sequence goes on from CM060968.1 coordinate 138,605,794, forward strand.
CGGTGACTATGGTAATGCACTAAATACGCTGCTCACAAAACAGCATACAGTCGAGCTACCCGCCACCCGCACTACCACCTCGAAAAGGAAGAAGTACTGTCACGTATAATCATCTCCTCTGCTTGAATACAGCCGATGGTTCGCTTTGGAAGAAGACTAAATATATAACTAGGCATGATCTGTTTTGAACTATTTCTGCACACTCAAAAGGCATTTGATAAAGTCTGGCACGAGGGACTTTTATTTAAATTAAAACCTCTTTTGACTGATACACTGTTTCTAATCATCAAATCATACCTCATGAACAGATCTGTTTCTGTGAAGTATTTTAATTATCAAACTCAATCCCAAATTATATGATTTGGAGTACCACAAGGTAGTGTGCTTACCCCCTTTCAGTATTTAATCTATGTTTCCGACTTATCTTCACATGATAACATCAAAATGGCGCAATTTGCAGATGACATTGCAGTCCTTTGCTAAGGACGAGACAACTCAGCATTAAACAGTAAGTATATAATATAATTTTGTAATAGCACAACTGTAATACACAATTAGTGTAATAAAGTTTATTATTTTTAAAAAAATGTCCTTCGGCTTACTGGGCTAAGATCACTAAAGGATAACGCCATTGCCGTCTAGTGACTTTTGCCACGAAATAAGTTATTTCTCCTTAACCTGATTACCCACCCCTTTTGTAGGACCTACAAGCCTGTGCCTAGGGCAGGTGCCTATCGGGGAGCAGACGGACTTATGTACCAGACAGAGTGAAGACCTTGAAGCATGTGGTCAGCAAATGATAGCGAGGAAGAGGATGATATGCAATGCAGGCGAAATCGATGAACGGAAAGGTGATGGTGGAGCAATTGGTGGAAGGAGTTGCGAGGGAAAACGGAGGACCCGGAGAAAACCCGCACAGACGTCGCTTTGTCCACCACAAATACCACATTCAACATGTTTCCTCATAAGTAAACTTGATATGGGTATTTAGGAAAACATGTAGATGCTTGTAATTCAAGCAAATTATATTCAATGACAGCAGTTTTACACTGCTTTAAATGAGGTGCCTCCTTTACTTCCTTTTTGTGCCTAAGTATGTAATTTTTGTCTTCTCTAGTCATGTCCCGATTTACACTATCTCCTAGAATTAGAGCAGCATCACATATAAGGTGTTACACGTGATAAGTGGCACCAACTTCAACAGGTTTGGCAGGTATTTTATCAGACTGAGTGCACTCCACGTGGATAACGAATTATACTACTTCTGATTGGCTACAGCCAGACATTCATCGCACGTTATTAAATATAACAGTGATAGTTCTGTCCTTCGCTTTGGCCAATCAGGGCGACGATGTACACAAGAGTCCAAGCTCCCCCCTAAAACTAAGGAAGGCGGCAACCGAGTTCCTCTCCTTCTGTGAGGTTTTCTATTAGGACAATACCTGGTTTCCTAAAAAGGTCTCCGGGATGTTACACAGGGGACGGAAGTGGATATGCCACTTGTGCGCCTCAACCCATCCGGGAAGACTACCTATAAGCTAGGTGAGGTCGCGGGATGTCCAGTTTATCGGCTACTAGCTCTTCAAGCTGGTACCCGAGAAGTTGAGGCTTCTCCCAGTCCCGATTTAGCGAGTCAGGAAGTACTCAATTTCTCATGAGTTTCGGGAATCACTGCCCAACCGAGACCAACCCATCCGAACAACTCCCATAGGGGAGGGGCTCAGATGTTCGGCCTGAGCTACTTCCAGTGACGAGTGCTAGGGGTACGCTGGGTCCGCACCACAGCAGCTGAAGGAGTCACCAGCGATATCTTCAAGGATGTCCAAGCAGGCAGTTTTGTAAGTATTACGTAAACCACGATGCCATCTAAAATGTATATTATCTCCCATATTTTTGTTTACCTACTTCATCACCTACATATATGCAAATCACACTTTCACTTGGCAAGCTGATACACATACGAATAATAAATAAATAAATAACAGACTGTGCAGTAGAAAACAAATGCTGAGCTACACTTTGTGGACAAGTACAGGACAAAATAAAAAAGCACGCTGCTGACAACTCAACCGCACGTCAGCTCTATACTGCACTTTCAGAGCAGAGAAAAACAAGTGAACCGCATGACCTTGTGTACAGCAGCTGTGTTATCGTGTTTCTGTGTGCGCATTGGAAAAACACCGCGCAGCGGTTCGGATGTTTTTTGGATCTCTCTGTAAAAACAAAGGGAAACAATTGTATTTGCATACAAATTCTAGATGATTTTGATACTTTCTTCTTGATGCAAGTTTTGATTGTACAAAGACTTTCTGTTTTCACGCCCTGTCCAAATTGGAAAGTAAAGATGCCGTTTCTTCTCACCCATCAAGTCCACGAAAGTTCAAGTATTTATACGAAAGCAATGGGTACTATTCGTTGCATGTTTCACGGAAGTATATCGTGCTAATCGCATGGACAGGTAGGAACCGATCTGTGCCATCGATTGAGGGGCTTTATGATCTATGAGAGTTATAGACTGTTTTCCTCCTTGTGATGAATGTGGTGAAGCAAAATCGTGATAAATGGGGCTATGAGAAATGCTCACGCACTGTTTAAAGAATACTTCATTCGTTCCCTTTGTTTTACACCTTAAATCTTGCTAACATGTTGATCATATAGCACAGGCAATTTCAACACAGTCATAGCTCTACTTTCTACTTGTTATTTATTGACATATTTACCACAAGTGTTTCCTTTGTGCAAATAAGGCAGCTTGTCTGTCCAGCTCAACATCGTGACAATACTAATTCCCATATCAAATAAATAAACTGTTTAATATTCACTGATGGTCCCCATGGCTGTGCTCGCTGAAGTTACCAGCTGTGGTGCTTCTTGGCGCATGGGGTCACGGGTTCGCGTCTCGCCACGAGCACTGATGTTTCTGTGTTTGTCAGGTTCTTTGAGAGTAAATACTGCAAAATAACTCCGAAAACTGCTGAAAAGCGGGGAAAAAATCGTATATGTTGCACTCATACGACTTTCTCTACTCCTGTACAAACTATTCTTATAAATTCTTATTCTTCAATTTACTTCATGTTAATCGAAATAAACATTTGTAGAAATGGCAGGCTTAAAGAACTCTAGGACTGAAATTTGAATTTTCTATGTTTTTAGTTTCTCTACTGCGTACAGTAACTAGAAAAAGTATTGTGCTCCACCCAAAATTCGATGTCAAGATTTCACCGGAAATATGTTTTGAGGGCCCCTGAATACAAAAAAGCATTTTTAGAAAAATGTCCGCGCGCGTGTGTGTGTGTCTGCCTGTCAGTCTGTGAGCAGCATAGCTCAAAAACGAAAAGTCGGTTAAAAACTAAAGTTGGTATTTAACGACAGGAAAATTTAAAAAAAAAATTCCTCCGCCCTAAACTGCACTTCACATGAAACACTTTTCCAAAATTTTGATTTTCTTGAAAATAGCTCTAACGATTTTGATTAAAATGCCAAATGTCTGACACATTTTTTATGGCAAACGAAACGTATATTTTGAATTTTCTGGCTATAGCGTATATAGTTCTGTTTAGTCTGGATGACTTTTGCATAACTGGTAAACCGTAAAAGTAGACAAAATCTTACTATACAAAAAAGTAGATCTTGCTAAAACACATAATTTACCTCTGAATAAATTTATTTGTAGAGTGAACCATTTCGGAGATATTCCTCGTTATTTGTGCGAGTTTTGGAAAAGTTAAACTTTCGTCAAATGGGACATCGTTATTCATTTTTTATATGTTAGCCGTGCAAACAGAAGAGAATTTGACAGCTTTTAAAGATTTGACTATCGTTCAAAGTCTATTGTATTCCCAAATCCCCGTTGTACGTGCAAGGAAATGAGCAATAAGATAATTTGTACAAATGCTTATCTCAACTAACAAGATGAAGATATGGGAATAAGAGTTTGTAAGAATGGTTAGTACAAGAGTAGAGAAAGGACTGGACTATAGCCAGAAAATTCAAAATATAAATTTCATTTGTCATAAAAAGTCATGTCATTTTAATAAAACTCATTAGAGCTATTTTCAACAAAATCAGAATTTTCGAAAAATTTTCCTTGTGAAGGGTAGTTTAGGGTGGAGCAAGTTTGTTCAAAATCTTTGTCACTCATCCTTGAAAGACAGCAATCTTAAATACCAACCTTAATTTTGAACCGACTTTTCGTTTTGGAGTTATGCTGTCCACAGACTGACGCACATTCATACACACACACGCGCGCGCGCGCGCGCGCGCCGATTTTTTCTACCAATGCTTTTTTACTTTCTCTACTGGTAAGTAGGGAAAGTATTATATTCCACACAAAAATTCGATGTCGAGATTTCACCGGAAATATATGTTTTGAGACCCCCTGAATCCAAAAAAAGCATTTTTAGAAAAAGGTCCGTGTGTGTGTCTCTGTGTCAGTCTGTGGACAGCATAACTCAAAAACGAAAAGTCGGTTATAAACCAAAGTTGGTATTTAAGTTTAATGTCTTTCAAGAATGCGACACGAAGATTTTGAAGAAAATAGCCCCACCCTAAACTACCCTTTACATGCAAAATTTTTCGAAAATTTTGATTTTCTTGAAAATGGCTCTAACGATTTTGATTAAAATGACATATATTTGAGATATCTTTATGACAAGTGAAATGTATATCTTGAATTTTCTGACTATAGCCCCTGTAGTCGTATTTACTCTGGACGACTTTTGCATAACTGGTAAACCGTTAGAGATAGACCAAATTATACTATACAAAAAATGTAGATCTTGCTAAAATACACAATTTATGTCTCAATAAATTTTCTTGTAGGGTGAACCATTTCAGAGATATTCCTTGTTATGTGTGTGAGTTTCGGAAAACTTTGAACTTTCGTGAAATGGATCATCGTTGTTCATTTATTATATGTTAAGTGTGCAAAGACAACAGAATCTAAAACATTTGACTATCCCACAAAGCCTACTGTATTCTAATATTCCCCTTGCACCTACAAGGAAATAAGTAATAAGATAATTTGTACAAATGTTTATCTCAACTAACACAAAGAAGATATAGGAATAAGAGTTTGTAAGAATGGTTAGTACAAGAGTAGAGAAAGTCATGTGGGTGCAACACAGATTTTTTTTTATTCAGGGAGCCTCAAAACATATTTTTCCGGTGAAATATCGACATCGAATTCTTGTTGGAATACAATACTTCCTCTACTTATTAGCAGAGAAAGTAAAAATATGCAATTACATACAAATCCCAGCTCTAGTCATCACCATCATCACCATCACCATCATCATCATCATCATCATCCTCGTCCTCGTCATTATTGTGGTGGTCCAAAAGCTCAAACCTGTTGTGTTTCTATTGTATTCCCATATTCTTGTATTACTCATAGTTGGATAGTTGCCTCGGTGTGTATTTTCTCCCGAAGAATCCAAAAGAATCGGAAGGGAAATCCTCGTGCCAAGGGCGAGCACAAAATGCCATATGGCTCGTATTTTAGCATAGCGTTTCTCTCTTCTTCCGCACTCCATTGTTCTCCATTCTAAAAATGATAATCACGAAGAATAATGACGAATCCAATGCATTGCGAATTTCCCTTCTTTTACTACGCGCACAACAATCAGAAACTGAGACTTTTGTTGAGCAAGGTCACGTGCTCTGGTAACAAACAGATGAATGTAGCAGTAAACCTCGTTTTCTTCTCACAACTTTATGGACGAGAGGCTCCGACCAATGCCACGAGTGAGTAAATGCTTATCAGTCTGGCGATCGCTGAGATTCTGTAGTTGGTGGTGGAATAAATTAAGAAAAGTTGACTTGCTTAAGCTCATTTCCCATGCGAAACCAGCGCTGGGCGAGCTGAACAGAGCCGAGCGTTACGCTTGCCTTCTTTCGCAGTTATGTACCACCACTATGTAAATTGGCTCTCTGCTAATTTAATGGTTCTGCACATGCTTGCTCACATTGTAAACAAGTTGGACATTTGTGAAGTATTTGTAACGTGCACCAATATTACAAAATGTGTGTCTAAGTAGGCTAATCTCAAAGATAATTCAGACCATTTTGATACTTTATTAACCTTTAAAAGCACTGCTGTCCCGCACAGTCACAGGCTATAATACATTTCCAAAAATCTGATGTGTTGCACTCACATGACTTTCTCTACTCTTGTACTAACCATTCTTACAAACTCTTATTTCTATATCTTCTTCGTGTTAGTTGAGATAAGTATTATCTTATTGCTTATTTCCTTGTAGGTACAAGGGGAATATGAGAATATAGTAGGCTTTGAGCGATAGTCAAATGTTTTAAAGCTTTCAAATTCCGTTCTCTTTGCACATATAGAAATGAATAACGATTTTCTATTTGTGGAAAGAAAGTATAGCAAAACTCACACAAACATCTTTGAAATGGCGCACTTCACAGAAAAAGAAAAAAAACTCATTTAGAAATAAATAGAAGCCTCTCAAATGGTATGACCCCGTTCAGAGAATGACAAAATACAGATTACGAAAGAAAATTATTAACTGGTTGACTTCTGGTCGGAACAAACGAGGAAGGGCACGCCTTATTTGAAAGGATGGTATAGATAAAGTCATGAAGAAAAGAGGATTTAAAGAGGGACAGTGGAATGGTACGGTATATTGGAGAACTTGTGCAGGACTGCAGGCAACCGCTGAAAAGTGGAAAACTTTATAGTAATGAATTAAAGATTTGCTCTATCTCTTACGGTTTATCAATTAAAATGCTCTTTTTGGACTCAGAGGGCCTGAAAACATATATTTACGGTGAAATTTCGACATAGGCGTTTTAGGAGGAATAGAATACTTTTCATACTCATGTCCCCCAATGTCATTCTGGTTTTTTTGGGATATGACACTATTGCAGCAATCTTCTCTCCATTTTGCTCTGGCTCACTTGTATCGCCTGGATCTTGCTTTGGTGAATGTCCAGGCTTGGCTTCCGTATAAGAGAACTGGGATAACATAGGATCTTGTGTTGACATTGATATGTTTATACAGTAGTAGAACACACTTCATACTCCAAAACTTACTCCAGGCTAGTCTAATTCTCCTTTTTATTGCTATGTTCTTATTTTCAGTTAGAGTGACTGATTGTCCTAGGTAAACCCTACAGTATTCCATCGACTCCCCGTCTAGTATAATTGGTGTCTCCGTAGAATTGGTCATTGGTCTTTGTTGGACTCATGTATAGATCTACTTCTTTGCTTCTTGGCTTCAGCTCTGTTAGCAGTATAGAGATATTCTTTATACACAGAACTAAATCAAATATGTACCTAAATAATTATAAAGTTACTTCGCACCGCCACCGCCACCACCACAACTTCCCTCTCTTTTCTATTACATATATCTTTCCTGGTTCCTTCCTGGTATCCATTTTGATCATTTTGTAGAAAAACAACGACCTTCTCCCATTCATCTCAACACAAATATTTTTCCTGTCCATCTCCTCAAATCCAGATCTAATAGTTTTATCATTTCATCTCTTTGTACCCATACATCACCAGGCAATTCTTCACCAGCAGGACTTTAATTGTTCTCAAACAGTTTTTGTTATTCTCATCTTTCTCTTGGTAATTTAAACAACATTTAAAACTATTTTCTTCTCTGAGCTGGCTAATTCAATACCAACAGTACATTACTGTTTCTCTTACCATTCCTCTTACATTAACTTTCCCCAATTCTAAGAGTGTTTGGATTTGTACTATGTTGGTTATTACTAGGGTTCGAACTTTTATACAATCACGAAATGAGGCAATAGCAGGTTACCTGCCACATGGGCAGAGCGTGACGTCATTGCGCGAGTACAGTGACAGCACAAAATACACTGCCTACAGTGGACAACCTTTCTCCAATGTATTCAGAGTAAAATGCCTCCAGCAGGAAAATCGAAATATTCACGTATAACTGCAGTGTGTGAGTGAGTGGGTGAGTGAGTTAGTTGGTGAGTATCATGGGTCTGTCAACAGTAGGGTCATTTGGGCCTGGGTCGCTATGTCAAGGCTTTGAAATTATATTTCCTTTCAATGTCTAAGACATAAAAGTAACGAGTAACCATGTCCCATCTGAGAAAAGTATATATAAATTTTGGAAAATATAAACAAATAATATATCGGTAATGGTTTCTCCGAAAGAAGCGTAGTTGAGATAAGGTGTGTGCTTTAACGAGATAAACATTTTCTGTGTAGTAAGACTTTGTCTATCTCTTACGGTTTACTAGTTATGCAAAAGACATCCAGAACAAATAGGTTTTGGAGGCGATTACCAGAAAATTTAGTCCATTTGTCAGAAAAAATATTTAAATGCATAGTATTTTAATAAAAATGGTTAGTAATTTTTTTTAGAAAATTAAACATTTTGAAAGATGTAGCTTGTGGTTGGAGGGTTTTCTTGAAAATCAACTCGCATCCTTGAAAGTTGCTAACTTAAATATCAAGTTTGATATTTATCTCATCCAAGGAGTAAAAGGGGAAATTAACAGGAGGTTATCCTACAAAAGAAGAAGAAGAAGGTATTTAACCGACTTTTCCTTTCTAAGTTATGCTTTTCATACACACAACAAACACACACACACACACTAACACACACGCGACTTTTGTTCTAAAAATGCTTTTTCTGGATTCAGGGGTTCTCAAACTGTGTATTTTCAGTGAAATCTCGGTATTGAATTTTTGGGTAGAATGCACTACCTTTTCTCCCCTACTATGTACATTGTAGAGTAAATAAAAAGACGAAAATAATCATTTTCATACGTAGCTTTACGAGGAAAGTTTTTGTAAGTTTAGTTTGGGTGGTTTGGCTTTCGCAATATTCCCCATGGACTCCTATACAGCACTCCTAGGCGAGAAGAAAGCTGAGGTTTTGCATCAGGCCACTACACAGTTGATGATATCCCATAGAACTATCTTAATCGACACTATCCGCCCATGTTCTTGAAACGTATGGTTCTCTAATTGCAACCAGAGTTAATAAGTCGTTTTGTATAACCACAGGTGTGAAGAAGACTCGTGGCGAGATATTAATCTTCCCTTGACCTTCAGCACAATTGTATACTGCCCAAGTAACTGCTTTCCTGTATCCATCATCCTGCAAGGTCCTTCAAATTATGCCCCTATCCTTTAATATACCTACTGTGGAAACAATAAGTTTTCTGTGGCCTGAGATTGTGTAATTGCTTTAAGATGTGCCTCTTAGAAACCATGCACGAAACAGATAATTATACAACTTTAGTTTTTTATTTTTTTTTTTTTTTTATTTTAACATTGTTTTAAAACATGCTCTTTGCTTCATACAGCACAGGCGTGATGATACGTGAAATGAAATGACTTGGGAAAATAACCACACATCTTCCGTTCATGAGTCCTTGACTTAACGACTTCGGCTACCCGTGTTATCGCTATCATTTAAAAGGTGAATATATGATGACTACTTTTGGAAGTGATGGTCGAATTTAAATTACACTTGTTGCTTTATCACTTTTTAATGCTTTTCTTTCAGACAAATCTGTCATTTGTAAATCAAATCGCTTTATAATGGTTTTACGCATTATAATTCAGTTACATAATTATAATTTGCAGAAGCAAATATATATAGTAAGTAGAGGAAGTATTGTATTCCGTCCAAAAATTCTATTTCAAGATGTCACCGGAAATATACGTTTTGAGGGCATTTTTAGAAAAAGGTCCGTGTGTGTGTGCGTGTGTGTATGTCTGTGTGTGTCAGTCTGTAAACAGCATAACTCAAAAACGAAAAGTCGGTTAAAAACCAAAGTTGGTATTTAAGTGTAATGCCTTTCAAGGATGCGACGTGATGAATTTGAAGAAAATTTCTCCACCCTAAACTACCCCTTACATATAACATTTTTCGAAAATTTTTATTTTCTCGAAAAGGGCTCTGTTTTGATTAAACTGCCATATTTTGAGATATTTTTATAGCAAACGAAATGTTTGAATTTCTTGTCTATAGCCTATGTAGTCCTGTTTACTCTGGATGACTTTCGCATAACTGATAAACCGTAAGATATAAACCAAATCTTACTATACAAAAATTAGATCTTGCTAAAACATACAATTTATGTCCAAATAAATTTTTTTGTAGTGTGAACCATTTTGGAGATATTCCTTGTTGTTAGTGTCAGTTTTGGAAAACTTAAAACTTTCGTGGAACGGAACATCGTTATTGATTTGTTTGTTACCCGTACAAAGAGAAAGGAATTTGAAAGAATTTTAAAACATTTGACTATCGCTCAAAGCCTTCTCTAATGCCATGTTCCCCTTGTACCTACAGAAAATAAGCAATAAGATAATTTGTACAAATGTTTATCTCAACTAACACGAAGAAGATATAGGAATAAGAGTTTATAAGAATGGTTAGTACAAGAATAGAGAAAGTCATGTGAGTGCAACACATCAGATCTTTTTTCTTTCTTTTTGCGACCTTCCACGCATGCTTACCAAAACAAACTCTAAATTTTCCAGTAGTAGTGTGCACAACACCGTAAAACTAAGAAACGTATCATTGCAAAACAGCTGTATTTACCACATTTTTAAAAACGGCGTGGCGTCAGTGATTCATCATAAGTTCCTTTCAGCAAAATCTCACACATAAATTGGAGACAAGGTTGCCTGAACAAACCTTCATGGTACAAAACCATAACCAACGCGGCTTATTCTCTTTCAAAACATTTGTACGCATCTTCTCCGGCACACACAGCCTCATCTTTGAAACCAACCGAAACCAGCGAATCCAAAATAAAGTCTTATTCCTGGAGCACCCTGCTACTGAAAACAAATTTAGTAAAATCCAGGGGTACCATGATTGTTGAACGAGAACTTCGTAGCTTCCCCTTCTTTCCCTTTCTTTAAACTAAAACTAAGAAGATCCAAGCGTTACCGCCCAGCCGCTGCGTCCCCCACCTTGGCTCGTTACAGGCGTCATTGATAGGGTGGTACGTGGTCAGAGTCCCGATCCCTCCCGGCCAGTTATGCGGTCTTCACGACCTGGGGCCGCTACTTTTCCATCAAGTAGCTCCTAGGTTGGTCCCCCCAGGGCTATCGAGGCTGAGTGCACCCCGCTTTCCCTTTGTTTACCCCTTTGAAATGACTGCACCATTCATGCTACAGGCTGGGCATGGTTATAAACAATGACACGTCGGCCTGAAAGGAAAGTGCTGATTTTCTCTGATCGTTCATTAAATCGTTACCCCCTCTCTTTACCTGTCTTTAATAACAATAGTATCCATACCACATGTTAGTTATAACCAAAGACAAAGCTTTCATGCGCTATAAATTCCCGAAATATGCATGCATTCGTGCACTATAAAACTATGGAACATGCACGATCAAAGGAAAAATATGCTAAAATATTCACATTCTTGTATCAATTTTCTTACATCGCCTCACTCTTTTAGGAAGTTAACAACATTTCTACATTGTTTTCTCTGAGGTTTCTGCGTTTGTCAGTCAATATGTTTTTGTATGCAGACGTCGCAAGACTTTATGGATGCAAACTTATCATTCGAGTGTTCGCCACAAAGAACCTTTTTCACTGAACACAGCAATGTATAGTTGGGGTTCACATTTATGACCCTCTTCAATTTCTTCTTGCCACTACACTCACTTTGTCAGGTGCAGAATTGAGTGATCTTAGAAATTCCTCAACAATTGACATTGATTCTACCAGTGGCAGGCTTGTGGTTTCTAATTTTATTATTGAAGATGTTAGATTACAGAAGTTGGTTTTAATGTAACTCAAATCTCACACTGTAAAGGACACTGACCAACACGAGCTGTGACAATGAGTCAACTGGGTGTGTGTCCCTGCTTTCGAAGGAACATCAATTCAGAAGAGAGCCAGGAAACCGGAAATAAAATTCGGAGAATGGGAAACAATGCAAGGATATATTTTTAAAGTGAGAAACACGACTGAAATAATTGCCACAAAAATCAAGAGAATATAATGTATATTATATGCGCGATAAAGCAAAAAATTCCTTAAATATGCATTATGCATGTTTGGCACTGGAAAGTAATAAAATTGGCAAGTACTAAGCTTGAGGAATTTTATATGCTCCTATAAAAACATGCGTTTGCATGAAAGTCTTGTCTTTATAACTGACACGTCGGTCTGAAAGGGAAATATTCATTTTTTCTGGTCACTCATTAAATCGTTACTCATTAAGCTACAACTGTTGCTTGATTCACAGCAAATTGTATACATCAGAAGCTACACGTGGTCAGATTATTGTTCTGTGGAAAGATGGTAACACAGTTTGACAAATTTTGGATGCTAGATAAATTCACAGAAATATAATTACATTTCAATGTCGCTAAAGTGAGGCAGTTTATTGCACACGTATTAGAAGAAAACCTTAAAGCAAAATTGTATTATAATATAACGTAATAGACAAACACGTTAGAGGTACTTTGATATGATTTTTAATTCTAGTATAGAAATGGCAGAATTTGAAAAAGGATTAAATGTGTTTTATACTTTTCAATGTAATATTTGCATTATGTTTACTGCAAACCTTCACATATTTTTATGATTCTAAGGACAAAGTTAGTTTTTCTTATAACACAGGATCGTTTAACTCAATAAATGCTGCCACCCTGACATCCTCGGTGGTGAGCTGCGGTGGTGGCGGACCTAGCAGGGGACTAGAAACAAACAGAGGAAACATAGAGAAAATAAAAGAGAAAGAGCAGCTAGTGGGCGCTAAGAAGTCCGAAGTACAGAGGACTGGCATAGAGGCGCCAAGGTACGAGTCACCGAGTTCATTGGTCAAACATATGTACTGTTCTTTTTCGCGATGAATGCTGAACGCATAAGACATAGTGACTAACTCCTACAAGATTTGACTATCGCACAAAGCCTACTCTATTCTCATATTCCCCTTGTACCTACAAGGAAATAAGCAATAAAATAATTTGTAGAAATGTTTATCTCAGCTAACGCGAAGAAGATATAGGAATAAGAGTTTATAAGAATAGTTAGTGCAAGAGAGGAGAAAGTCATGTGAGTGTAACACATCAGACCTTTTTTTCTCTCTCTCTCTTTTCTCAGTTGTCAAACGTATCTCTATATATTCCTCGAAATGAAGTATCCGTGGCCGTTGTTTTATTGTTGCATGCTCTTTCTAATTAAGGGGGTCAGCGCAACAGTGGTCTAACCCTCCCAGATACAAAATTTGCAACGTTGACACCATCTTTCAGGTTTTAATGTGAACTATCTTCCAACTATACGGTTTGGGCAAAAATCCATTAGTTTGTTGTGTGTGTGTGTGTGTGTGTGTGTGTGTGTGTGTGTGTGTGTGTGTGTTTTTAAATTAACGTCCTCCAACTTTGTGTCATATCGGACGAATGAATGAAATGAAATGGGTGAAATGATGCTCAAATGAGCCCGAGGTCCATGGAGCTTTAAGTTACCCGACATTCGTCTTCTCAGGGTAGGGAAAACCTCGGAAAAAGAACCTTACCCGGATAACTTACCCTAAGCGAGATTCGAACTCGCGAACTCTTGAACGTGAGGCAGCCACACTAACCATCACGCTACCGAGGCGGGCACCCATTAGTTACATTAAATTGAAACTACTAATATTTTTCCTCAGACCAAAATCCCATATTCCCATATCTTCTTCGTGTTAGTTGGGATAAGCATTTGTACAAACTTGTATCTTATTGCTTATTTCCTTGTAGGTACAAGGGGAATAATAGAATACAGTAGGCTTTGAGGGAGGAATAGTCAAATCTTTAAAAACCTTTAGCCCACGTTCTCTTTGAACACTTGACATATAAAAAAATGTACAACGATGTTCCATTTCACGAAAGTTTTAAGTTTTCAGAAACTGACACAAGTAACAAGGAATCCGAAATGGTTCACTCTATAAAAAAATTATTTAGTGTTAAATCGTGTGTTTTAGCAAGATGTACATTTGTTGTAGAGGAAGATTTTGTCTATCTCTTACGATTTACGAGTTATTCAAAAGTCATCCAGAGTAAACAGGACTACATAGACTGTAACCAGAAAATTCAAAATATACATTTCATTTGTCATAAAAAATATTTTAAACGTATGTATGTATTTTAATCAAATGTTATGTCATGTTAATCAAAATCGAGAGTCATTTTCAAGAAAATCAAAATTTTGGGAAATGTTCCCATGTAAAGGGTACTTTAGGCTGGGGCTATTTTCCTCAAAATCTTCGTGTCGCATCCTTGAAAGACTAAATTAAATACTGTCTTTGGGTTTTAACCGACTTTTCGTTTTTGAGTTATACTGTCCTCAGGCCTTTTTCTAAAAATGCTTTTTTTTTTGATTCAGGGGCTTCAAAAATATATTTTTGGTGAAATCTCGACATCGAATTTTTGGGTGGTATACATACTTCCTCTGCTTACTAGCAGAGAAAGTAAAAAGGTGCATATTTATTGGAACTTTTTCTTTTTTTTTTCTTTCGTGGTAGGAGAGAAGAAAAGGTGTCAGTGCAACAGTGGCCCAACCCAAAAACAGATTTGCAGCACACCACAAAATTTGTTATGTATAAAATATTCTAGCACTAATCAGTGCATTTTTGTTTAATAAGCTGAGAAAGTATCAGTGTGATTCAAATGAATATTCCTTATCCTAAAAAAAACAGGTGTGTTTAACTCAGCTTTTCTCCATTTTAAAAAAAGATGGATTAGACCACTGTTGCACTGACGTCCTCAATTGTTTTCTGCCTCATGACATGAATTAAAAGTCAAACACATTATTTTATGATTACAACGTGTTCTCATTCTGGTACACGTGCTTTGCAAACACTTTTTATTATTTTAGGCATCTTAAATAGAAATTAGAAGGTAATTTTTCCGTGAGGAATAGCTCTTTAATGGTAAAAAAGTTATCAGTTTAGTTGCTCCTGAGATTATCTTGTATATACTCACACCTATGCACGCAATGTTTGCCTCTTTGTAACTACAGTATTAAATACACGAGATGAAATGGTAGAATCTGTGTAAGTTAATTTATTGCGGGGCAACTAGAGCGCTACTGTAAGATGTCGCAAGTGGATACCTACAAGGTGGGAAAAACGTTCTGGGACACCGCTCGTGGGAACATCAGAAAGAATGTCATAAAAGTTTCCCAGGAATCCACGACACATCTGAAAGTTTTAGTCCTTGCTCCGTGATTTACTCATAATAGGTATCGATACTGGGGCAGGCAGAAGGTGGAGACAAAGCAAGATTAGCTATGTAGGTACACGATTTCCCTCAGCCTTGCTGGACCAGCTGATGAGACCCAGCACTGGACCTATCTGTTGTCACGATCAAAGCCGACAAACAATTGCAATGACTTATGTGGGTGGGACAGCGACAGACCCGTCTACAACAGAAAAAGTAGACCTGTGTCAGGCCCTAGGAATGAAAGAACAGCTGAAATGTGCAACAACATGTCTGCAAAGGTTTTATATGATAATGAATATTAACATTCTGTGTTTAATTTATTCACAGAATTAGATCTCTGAATAGATAGTGATGGATCAGAGAATATCATAAATATACTATATGAAAATACCTCGGTAATCTATAATTACGTAGAATTCCATGGCCTTTTCCACTACTTCTTTCTCCCCTTCTGGTATGGATCGCCGTTTTACGGCGAAACGTCGGCATGATTAAAACAGCCAATAGGACTCGGCCCATACCGGAAGCCAAGAAAGAAGTAATCGGTAATCTATGTTTTGTACATTGTTTACTGGCGGAATTAGACCTCCAAACGCACTGTGGCGGATTCAATTAGATCCCAAACATTCTATGCGAAAATAAGTGGGTATCTGTGCTTTGTGTGTAACTTACTGGCAGAATTGGACCTTAAAATGGACTGGAGGGGATCTAAGAAGATTATAAAGATTTTGTATGAAAATACGCATCTGTGTTTCGAGTTTTATTTACTGACATTATTAACGTTTAAAATGGACTGAAACAGATCAGCTCTGCAAGAATTTCTGGGACATCCTTTGGTGTCAATGGATACGATGGATCTCTCTCTCTCTCTTACCAGTGTATCTACCCCCAGCTGCTCCAGTGATGAACAATGAGACGTTAATCTCAGGGTGTGCGTGGGCGACTTTGAGCACAAACAACACAGGTTTACGATACATTTAATGGAAACTAATACCTATTCGAAGTGAGTTGCCGAGGTTGAAGTATTAATTTTTTTTTTAAACCTTATCACTCGAAATGGTAGTTATTTAATATTTTATCTGCTTACTTCTGGTATATCCAGACTTTACAGTTAAAAAACTGTTTCAGTAATAATAAGGTAAAGCGTACTAAGCTGAAGCAGCCGCTAAATCTATAACACCCAAGGGCGGTATTTTGCCACTAGGAAGCGAATGCCGACAATCGATCACAAGTTCCATATACACGACAATGAAATATTTTGACCTGGTTTGTATTATTATTAATAACTATAATAATTATTTTACATATGTTTACCCTTTAACTTGGCGAGCTGACTGAGTTAACACATACGAATCATAAATAAAAACATACACGCTGTGCAGTAGAAAACAAATGCTGAGCCATAATACACTTTGTGACTAAGTACAGGACAAAATAATAAAGCACACTAGTAATAACTCATTCACACGCTATCACGTCAGCTCAATACTGCACTTTCAGAGTAGAGAAAAAGAAATCAATTGCATGACCTTATGTACAGCAGCTGAGTTATTGGCAGCTGTTCGGATGTTTTCAGGCCTCTCTGTGGTAATAGTGCTCTATTGGTAATAATGTTAGATGTGAGGTAGACTTGATCTAGTTACTATTAACTAAGAACGCTAATTTTTATGACACACTCAGTTTTTATAAGAGTACGGTCATAAAGATTGTATAAAATTAAATTATGAAAATATAAAAATATTTGGCTATCGTAAGATTACGAACCAAGAGGACAGAAATATTGGCAGAAAAAGAATAAGATGGCTTAGAGAGAGCAGAGGTCAATAGGCCTACCTAATACCTACTTGTGGATCATGATGATGATGATGATGATGATTATTATTATTATTATTATTATTATTATTATTATTATTATTATTATTATTATTATTATTATTATTATTATTATTATTATTATTATTATTATTATTATTATTATTATTATTATTATTATTATTATTATTATTATTATTATTATTATTATTATTATTATTATTATTATTATTATTATTATTATTATTATTATTATTATTATTATTATTATTATTATTATTATTATTATTATTATTATTATTATTATTATTATTATTATTATTATTATTATTATTTGGATTGACGTGGAGTAGACAATAGAATGTCTTTTATAAGTATAGCTCGTTGAAGAATGGTTAGACAAAGTTATGTGAATGTAACATATACGATATCTTTTTTAAAAATATGGACGACAGTTTTGCAATCATGAATCAGATTTACAAGTAATTCAAAATAATAAAGTCTTTGGCGTCCTCCGTAAGAAAGCACCCGTTTTGTTCTTCTTCTACAATAACTCGCAATGGAAAATTATAAATGGAATAATGTTCAGAAACTAAAAGAACTTTATTTAAAAGTAAATGTTTTAAGCTATAATGTCTGTAAACTGAGGTAGGGTATTTCTGTAGTCAACATTGACACACGGTAGATAAAAAGAAACAAAGAACACATAAACAGCAATTTAATTAAATTTAATTTAAACATAAAGATAGTCTAAAACTTGAATGCACGAATTTTAAAAATTAAAGCTTTAATACATTTTAGGAAATACAAAGCCTTTTTTCCACCTTAATATTCTCATTCATGAAAACCCTGTAATATTTATTTCTGGTTGGCATTTTAATAGTATGAGAGTTTGTTTTTCCGTCTTGTAACTTGAAGCGTGCGTCTACAGTAGGCACATTTACAAATAAGACGTGCTAATATTGTTAGGATTTTTACATTAATTGATATTCCGAATATAAAATTCATTGTGCACCTTGGAGCAAGTTACTTTATAATGATTTTCGAAGTAGTGATTAATAAATATTAACATTGTAAACAATATAGAACGTCGCAAGGAAAACTAACAGAAGCGCATCGTAAATAGCTAATCGTACAGTTCCTTGTTTCCTTCAGGGAAATAAATCGTATGCTTGGCTCTATGAGGTATATACAAGTGGTTTAGACCACGCTCTCAGCTTTCCCACATAACATCATGAAACTTTGCCCTTTAACCTCCCCCTATTCCCAACACATCGCACGCTTCACTCTGTGACTGTAAGAAATGCAACCTCATTCATAGCAGCCTCCGTGGCGCAATCGGCTAGCGCGTTCGGCTGTTAACCGAAAGGTTGGTGGTTCGAGCCCACCCGGGGGCGTGCACTTTTTATTCCGTATATTTCGCAAGAGACTGATAAGAATTTAAAGAAAAAAGTGTTATCGCTGAGATTCTTCAGCCTTTAAAGTGTATATTACATAAACAACAGGAGCTTACTGTTCATTTCATAGTAAGCATATTTTTTTTAAAAGATGGGCAAAATTCCCTTTATTCGTCAATTAATTTCCAGCAGATGAGTGGTAGTGAAATTTAAGAGTGCTTTTGTAACAAGTTCACAATTTTCCACTTACGGATTCAAAGTTATAATCATAATTTAATTTCCTATGCTTTTCGAAGGTTTGAGGGATTGACTCATGACAAAGCATAGTTAACAACAAACAAAATAAATAACAGTTTAAGACAAAGAAACCTAAGAATGAGATTACAATATAAAGATAATTATAAGAATGTTACAAATTCGGCTACAACATTAAACATACACACACGTAGGAATTACACCCCCTAGGACTTACAAGTCAGTGTCTAGGGTCAGACGCCTGTCGGGGAGCACAGGAACAGAGTGAAGACCTGGAGGTGTGTGGTAGGATATTGGGGAACAGGACTATATGAAATGCAGGCCAAATGGATGATCGGAAAGGTGATGATGGAGCTGTTGGTGGAATGAATGACGGGAGAAAATGGGGAATCCGCAGAAAACCGCCCTGGCATGGCTTCGTCCACCACGAATACCACATGCGGGTCCCTGGGATCGAACCCGAGCCTCCTAGGTGGTAGGCGAATGCTCTAAGCGCTCGGCCACGGTACAACTTGAAGGGCCCGGCATATTGACCCCTGGCAGCAACCATTAGACCAATAACCTTCATGTTTTTATAACATGGAATGGCTGATTGAAATGCAATAGATTTATTTTATGCATCAGTGTTCTGAGACCGCTGTCATAAGCTTCTGCTCAAACAGTAGAATCAAGAATGTTTCCTTTAGGAGAGCTGGAACTGTTTGAAGTTGGAAGCGTGTCCAAGTGGTTAGAACCGCTTGTCTCTCACCAGGGGTTCGATCTCACGGAAATGTATGTGGGATTTGTCGTGGACAAAGCGGGGTCTCGGTTCTCTGGTTTATCCTGCCATTCATTCCACTATAGCTGCTCTTTAATCACTTTTCACTAACGATTTATACCATATTCTTCTACACGTTCACAGCAGACATTGGGCTGATCGCCCATCCTGGACACTCCCTGAGTCTCAACAGGAATCGGACCACAGACTCTAACTTGTAAATCCTAGGGGGTTCAGGTCCATCATACGGAGAGGGCAATAACTAATAAGAGAAACAAGATAAATTAACTGGGATAATAATAGGTACGTCTGTTGCTGATGTTCCCTGAACCTCTTAATGGACCTGCTTCTGCTAGTATTGTTATTTTATGGTGTCTAGTGTTTCTTAGAAGCTCGCTGTAAGGTCAGGAACCCTAGACCTCTCCGAAGGTTTCATACTCACTCTGGCAACGCATCTGCCAAGGATGCTTCTAAGAAGAGGAACATCAACAATCATTTACAGCGACTCTTTCCATTTTCAGCTGGTTAAACCTTCATGGTCGGCGCACATTCTTTGTAAAATATCTCTTATTTGACTTTGTATAATAATGAACAATATTCTTTTAGCGTGATACTTTTGGCATTAACAGGCCTAGTATTTCTGTTCTGTTCTTCTTCATTTGGAGACATACCAAGCTTTTCTTTTGGACAAGATTTCCTGTATGGACTTACATTTTTTATCAATATAAATGCCATCCACATTAATCAATTTCTTACAAGAATTTATCTGCTGCAGAAAATCCTCCTATTTTGTTCTGAATAAGCCAAATCCCTTATATTTTCGCACATTATAAAGCATATTAGCAGGAATGTCGGTCTGCATAATTCAAAAATTTGACTGGTATCAGACAGGCCGGTGTTGCAAAGAAAGAGTAGACAATGACATACAAATTAAGTTATAACATTTCGTTTCTGAAAAGGCTGTAGAGTGTTTGACTACCACTTAGAAGGCCCGGGTTCGATCCCAGGGATCCGATTGTGGTATTCATGGTGGACGAAGCGGTGTCAGGGTGGATTTTCTCCGAGTTCTCTGGTTTCTCCCGCCACTCATTCCACCAATTGCTCCATTATCATCAATCCAATGATCGATTTCATATCATCCTCTTCCTTACTCTCATAACTGGTGTTTGACTAACCACCTAGTTTCTTTTTCAAATGCTCATGTTCTTTCTTAATCAAATGTCATTTTATCATTAAATGTAATGCAAAAGCACTTGATGATTTCTTCACACTGCAAAGACGCAAGATATTGATCATTGGATAATATCATAGGCGTTTCTGATGCCTGCTGTCTATACAGAAAATTATACATTAATTTAGGACATAGCTACTACACAAGTAGAAAAAATATAAATGACGAATAATGACATACTTTATAAAATTAATTTAAATTAGGCACACACATAGATATACAGGGTGGAAGCTAGTACTTTAGCCATACATTAACCAGGGATTCTAAATGATGAGTGTAACAAATATGTCCAATATAATTTTTGTAAATAAAATTTTTGTAAAGAAAATAATTGTGTCAAATGTTTGGAGCCATCTAGCTTCTTGGCAAATGAATATAAATTGTTTATTATTTCACTAACTATCGCACAAACATTGTGTGAACAACACTGTAATGCATTTCTGCCTTAATTCGGATAAATTTAGTCACAATTTAATATGTGAAGCTATAGGAAAGCGACTACACAACTTAGGCCATTTCTGCACAGCTCACTGCGTCTCAGAGAAGCTACAGATAACCGTCGCGATATGTGATACATGTTGTAGAAGGTTTTCAAATACATATGTTGTGTTACATTCGCACACATTCTCTACCCATTCTCCTACAAACTATTCTTACAAAAGTATATTATTCTGTCCACTTCTTAAATGTAAAAGGGCCGCTGTTTGGTTGGGGGGGGGGGGGTGTTAACGGCCGTTGCTACTGCAAACAGAACCACAAGGTGTGGACACAGGTTGTGTACGCACAAAGCATTAGATCCGTCATACAAAATGTAAACAACCGTGGCTATGAGTCACAAATATAGAAGGGTGCATGATCACGTGACCACTACAAGCGTACAGTCGGGTGAATAAACAATTACAGCATGCAATGCTATCCATTGTAAAGTATATACTAGCTTATGTTTACATATTTCTTATTGCCTATATATGGTGCAAACATTACATTTCAGATTCTTTACCTCTTGACCATGCAAAGAGAATGGAATTTCAATAGCGACTAGCTCCTATAAGTTTTGACTATCGCACAAAGCCTACTGTATTCTAATATCCCCTTTGTACCTACAAGGAAATAAGCAATAAGATAATTTGTACAAATGTTTATCTCAACTAACATGAAGAATATACAGGAATAAGAGTTTGTAAGCATGGTTAGTACAAGAGTAGAGAAAGTCATGTGAGTACATTCCATCCAAAAGTTAAGGTTTCACTACAATAATATATTATACTACGAGAGCATAATGGCAACAATTAAGATATCAAGATATCAGTATATCAAAAATAAATCGACCTCTTTTGTATCCGATTTTTCGTGAAATAGTCCAATGTTATGCTTATCAATTATTAACGAACAAGTTATTATATTCATTATATTTTTTAAAAAGTTTGTTTATAATGTTTCTAAAACAACAGCACTACCACAAAGGTCAACATTAATTTGTTTCAACACCTGGGGAAAGGATGCGCATATTTTTTTGGAGAGAATAATTAAATATAGCACAAACTATTTCGTTTCTTGTTTCCTCAATAGAAACTACCCCGCTTGCCTCACCTTAGACGACAGAATGCAAATATAAATAAACACGTGGAGTAACCCGCTCCGTTTCCCCTCAACACCTCTCACCCATCAGAAAACATTTGGAGCCAGCAGCTGAGAAGATTGGTGAAGTACCTCGTGAAGCAGTAGGGGCGACATACATGAACACCCAGGGCACATGTTAGCGATGAAGCAGTTCATTGAGCTCTGGTTATGATATGGCTTTAAGCGCCCAGGAAGTGCAACAGCAGTTTCTGACAAAAACGACGATTTTCAGTTGTTCAGCAAAAGTGTCAGACTTGCCTAACGCTTCCAGCTATGTGTTGATTTACTGCCTATTGAAGAACCTCGGCTAAGTAAATGCGGAACAAATGGCAATTAATCTTTATTCGATTTACACCGCACATTTGGGTTTTCGAAGAAGAGAGGAGAGGAAAGGTTAGTTACTGAGGCAGACTCTAGCGAAAGTTCATCACGAAACATTGTAAAATTAACTCACGGCTTGTCGGAAGATAACGCTGAGATATATTCCTGTACTGAAGCAGCTGAAACCAGCCAGCTCTACTATGATACTTTTGTGTGTGAAAAAATTCAACATTTCCATTCGAAGATCTGTGTAATCCTTATTCGTAAATGTTCAAATAGGTACTTATATATTTTTACTTTCTCTACTACGTATAGTAAGTAGAAGTATTGTATTCCACCCAAAAATTCGAGTCGAGATTTCACCAGAAATGTATGTTTTGAGGCCCCCTGAGCTAAACAATTTTTTTAGAAAAAGGTCAGTGTCTGTGTGTGTATGTGTGTGTGATCCTGTAGACAGCATAACTTAAAAAATCTGATGTGTTGTACTCACATGACTTTCTCTACTCTTGTACTAACCATTCTTACAAACTCTTATTCCTATATCTTCTTCGTGTTAGTTGAAACATTTGTACAAATTATCTTATTGCTTATTTCCTTGTAGGTACAAGGGGAATATGGGAATACAGTAGGCCTTGAGCGATAGTGAATTGTTTTAATGCTTTGAAATTCCATTCTCTTTGCACATATAAAAAACTGAATAGCGATGTTCCATTTGACTTCTCCAAAACTCACAGAAGTAACCGGAATATCTCCGAAATGGTTCACTCTACAGAAGAAAATTGAAAGACACGAATTATGTGTTTTGGCCAGATCTACATTTTTGTATAGTAACAGTTGCTCTATCTCTTATGGTTTACCAGTTATGCAAAAGTCATCCAGAGTAAACAAGACTACATAGGCTATACTTATGCTCATATTTTGTAATTTTTTGCATTGCATATTTCTAACATGTTTAGGTCATAACCATCCGGGTCTTGCTGATTACGTTGATTGGAACAATAGTCTCTCTCTCTCTCTCTCTCTCTCTCTCTCTCTCTCTCTCTCTCGGTAGTCGGTTTTACTTTCCCTCCCACTTAGCTAAGAAAGGTAGAGGTGTACAGTAAAACCTCGTTTATGCAGACTAACTGGGACCAATGGCAATCCGGAAAATTGAAAATCCGGATAATCCAGGTAATGAGCAAAACAACATCTTTATACCCTTAAATAAGCAGGGTTGCCGTTTATGACGATACAAAATATGTCTTGTAACAAAATTATGTTTAATACACATGCACTATTTACAAGACATTAAAAAGTATAAAAATCTTAATCACATAAAACCACATAATTTCTTAACATGAAATTGACCCGCGAAAATTTTTATTTTCTTGAAAATGCCTCTAACGACTGATTAAAATGTCATATGTTTGAGATATTTTTATGACAAATGAAATGTATATCTTGAATTTTCTGGCTATAGCCCCTATAGTTGTATTTACTCTGGACGACTTTTGCGTAACTGGTAAACCGTTAGAGATAGACAAAATCATACTATACAAAAAATGTAGATCTTGCTAAAATACACAATTTATGTCTGAATAAAGTTTCTTGTAGGTTGAACCATTTCGGAGATATTCCTTGCTATCTGTGTGAGTTTCGGAAAACTTAGAACTTTCGTGAAATGGAACATCGTTGTTTATTTTTTTGTATGTTAAGTGGGCAAAGAGAACAGAATTTCAAAGCTTTAAGAGATTTGACTATCGCACTACTGTATTCTAACATTCCCCTTGCACCTATAAGGAAATAAGCAATAAGATAATTTGTACAAATGTTTATCTCAACTAACAAGAAGAAGATATAGGAATAAGAGTGTGTAAGAATGGTTAGTTCAAGAGTAGAGAAGATTTTTGAAGGAGTTCTAACAACTTTTATGTATCATTTTTTATATTAAATTTTTTATATTATTTTTTATATTAAATTTTCTATAAACAGCATATGGAGCATCGCTGTATAAATAGCGAGTGGAGGGTAAGTCATTATATTAATTTAAACCAGTGATAGATCTCGGTATTTGGAACCCATGTTGTATCTTACAGTTTTGTCTCTGACAATTTCCTACGGAGATATTTTAGTTTTATCGAAAACAAGCTGGCAACACTGTGGATTGCGTGAGTGTCACTTTCCCTAGCTCAGTAATTAAACAAACACCGTAGCGGTGCATCTTGAGAACATAAACAAATACCATGCAGGGTCCTTCCATGTTTACTGTGTAGGCCAGTCACAAGTGTTAACTCCCAAAACATTACACGATTCTGCAAGCGACCTACCTGTTTACATCCACAAACCGGTTCAAGTTCCTGATCAACCTCAACACAACGTTGTCAATTTACTTCACGTCTGAAAGAACAGCTCGCAGTATTCCTTCACGTCTTTTAAGTGATATATATTCCGAAACTCTGTGTGATGTCCCATAATTACTACCGAAGTTATGTCAGAAATAAGTTACTCTACGCATCTTACAAGTAACAAACTGTTATATTCGTACATTCTTGTGCAATTACGCATCCAAGTTGGATAAAAGAACCATTTATTTTTTTCCAAATTGACTGATCAAAGCACAAAATGCCATGGGACTTTTTTTGTTTGTAATGCTTCTATGAAGCACATATTAACAAGAATGTAATAAGTTTTCTTCCATCCTGTACATCTCTCATTGGGTTAACCCTTAGGTGTGTTATATACCATTATATTTTATCACGGATAGTAAAATAATGCATTGTCTACAGTTAATTTTCAGTTCGTGTTGTTGATACAAACTTTGTTCCCTTTATACCCCACCTTTAACTACAATGGTCTTATTACCTTTGACATATATTACCTATCAATAATGGTGTTAACTTGCATACATTAGTTTTTCTTTGGCTTGTACATATACATATATGTATATTAAATCAAATACACTCATACACACTTCCAGACTGTGGAGAATATAGGGAATAGGACACGATAGGTTAGAACAGGGGTACTCAACTGGCGAGAACACGCTCACTTCCCCTATACTGATTATTTCCCCTCTCCAGTGACCAAGGAAAGCAGAACCAGACCTGATAATCAGAGGCGGATTGCGCGGAGTAGTAGTACATACAATTCAAAGGGAGGAGGAATATTTTTGTTTTCGAGATGAACACGTTAAAGTTAAGTGTTTGATTTGTAAGACTGGTAGTTGCAGATTTATACCATTTCCCTTGTTTACGTTCCATGTTCACGATAAACGTTATTCTCCTGAAAAAATACAACAAACTTTTGAATCAATTGCACCACACAATCTCTTCACAATTTGAAGACCTAAAATCACTTGAACACCTAAAAATCCAATTATCTTGTACTTTTGAAGTTTCCATGTAGTGAGGCTTCACACGAGCTACAAAATATGAAACTACTTGCATTGCAGAATTCCACGACCGTAAAATGTTCTGAGAAAGAAGGGTGGGAATTATTTAGTCTCTGTCCTGCTGTGAGTATCCGAGATTACGTTTGTTTACATCTAGTTTAATGGCAGTCTTTGGCTCCACTTATATCTGCGAACAAACATTTTCAAAAATGAACTACATTAAAAGTGAGTATCGCAGCAAGATAAGTGACAATCACCTTGAGACTGTGCACTTCATCTTTTGTACCAAATATTGAAGATCTTCTGAAACGTAAATCGTACCAAAAAGTGTCCTCAGAAACATCGTGGGTTAATCAGGAGTAGAATATGAATGTACTACCATTGGAACTGAGTAACCACGGATAAATGCGTCATTTCGTCCCAGTGGCTGGAAGGGGGTGATTTCAACCTCCCCTAACTTGCCTGCGGTTGAGCACCGCTGGGTTAGGATGTCACGGAGGTCATCTGTACCTATGCTCCTTGCGAGGCGCTCCCGGGAGGAAGGATAAAACGAGAGAAGACAGAGGGTGGCCAACCCAAGTAGTCACGACAGAGCAGAGGGCACGGACCCTATTATTTCAGAGATTTTATAAATACTTTAAACCCGACTCATGGTAGAGCCTAAATAGTCGTATCAAACTTGAGATACCTAATGGCAATTTCGATGATCTTATTTATATTATGAATTCGCTACCGCTCGTTTTATAAAATATAATCGCATCATAATTGTTGTCATTATGCTCTCGTTGCATAATATACTATTACGGTGAAATGTGAATTTTTGAGGTGAAATAGAATACTTCCTCTACTTACTATATACAGCAGAAAAATATGATGTGTTGTACTCACATGACTTTCTCTACTCTTGTACTAACCATTCTTACAAACTCTTATTCCTATATCTTCTTTGTGTTAGTTGAGATAAAAATTCGTACAAATTATCTTATTGCTTATTTCCTTATACGTTCAAGGGGAATATTAGAATATAGTAGGCTTTGTGCGATAGTCAAATCTTTTAAAGCTTTGAAATCCCGTTCTCTATGCACACTTAACATACAAAAAAATGAACAACGATGTTCCATTTCACGAAAGTTTTAAGTTTTCCGAAACTCACACACATAACAAGGAATATCGCCGAAATGGTTCACCCTACAAGAAAATTTACTTGGACATAAATTGTGTATTTTAGCAAGATCTACATTGTTTGTACAGTATGATTTGGTCTATCTCTAACGGTTTAGTACTTATGCAAAAGTCGTCCAGAGTAAATACTACAGGGGCTATAGCCAGAAAATCCAAAATATACATTTCATTTGTCATCAAAATATCTCACAAATATGGCATTTTAATCAAAATCGTTAGAGCCATTTTCAAGAAAATAAAAATTTTCGAAAAATGTTCCATGTAAAGGGTAGTTTAGGGTGGGGATATTTTCTTCAAAATCTTCGTGTCGCATCCTTGAAAGACGTTAAACTTAAATACCAACTTTGGTTTTTAACCGACTTTTCGTTTTTGAGTTATGCTGTCCAAAGACTGACACACACACACACACACACACACACACACACACACACACACACACACACACACACACACACACACACACACACACACACACACACACACACAGACACACACACAGACACACACAGACACACAGACACACACAGACACACACACAGACACACACACAGACACACACACAGACACACACACACTCACACACACACACTCACACACACACACTCACACACACACACTCACACACACACACTCACACACACAGACACAGACACACACTCACACACACACACTCACACACACACTCACACACACACACACACACACACAGACACACACAGACACACACACACTCACACACACACAGACACACACACACAGACACACACACACTCACACACACACACTCACACACACACACTCACACACACAGACACAGACACACACTCACACACACACACACTCACACACACACTCACACACACACACACACTCACACACACACAGACACACACACACACAGACCTTTTTCTAACAATGCTTTTTTTGGATAAATGGTTTAACTATTCGAAGCGGAGGAAAACAATTTGAAACAAAAGCGAAATCGGAGATGATTGTGGTGTCGTGATTGTGGGCAATCTTATTTCACTTTCACTGAAAAGAGGAGAGCAGTAGGGGAGGCGACCTTGCAGTTCCTCCTCCCTCCTCCCTCCCGCCCCCACCAACTGCTCCCCGGTGGTGTCGTATTGTACTATAAGTATGAGAATCCCACAGTTTGTCTACAGTACACCATCTTTTGTTCTAGTGCATATTACACCAGATAACAGGTTTGTACAATGCGCATGCGTGAAAACTGCAATAGCTTTCATTATTAGAGCTGGGATTTTGATACAAAATATGTACATAAATATGTAGTGAAAAGCAGTAAAATCTGTAATATCGAATATTTAATTCCAACTTATCATTATCTTAGTTAAATTACTCAAATCGTATTTATACATCATGTTTTTAACACATTGAACAATTATGGCACTTTTCAATGTTTTCTAGGGTCATTAAAAGACGTTTGTTACTGTGAATGTTCTTATAGACAGATGAAGATCTTTCCACGTCACATTATGTAACAAGGGCAAGTTTTAAGAAAGGGATTTTTCGTACTCGGGTGGATCAACGTAATCTCCAATTAGAATTTGCCATACATATGAAATGTTGATTTGCCTTTAACACATTTTGTAACTTACTTTATACACTTGCACCAGTTTCTCCATGCACAACACCTAGTTTTTCAACAGTGTCCTCTATGACAACAATAGAATCTTGCATAGGCCGCAGTCCTGAGGTTTCTAAACGCTTGAAGCCAGCCGAAGTTGCTTCTGATTAGACAATTGAAGTCGCTAAAGTCGGACAGCCAGGGATTCACAAATAGATGCAGCACTTTCAGGACCAAACCAATCTTTATATCATCTAAATGCTCACTACACAAATTAACTGCTTCTATCCATGTTCCACCCTTGTTAATACTGGTTCCAGAAACATATTTTAGAAAAAACTTTTTCCATTTTACTTTCTCTACCACACATATATTCTACCCAAAAATTCGATGTAGAGATTTCACCGGAAATATGTTTTCAGGACCTCCGAATCCAAAAACAGCATTTTTAGAAAAAGGTCCTCGCGTGTGTGTGTTTGTGTGTGTGTGTGTGTGTGTGTGTGTGTGTGTGTTTGTGTGTCACTCTGTGGACAGCATAACTCAAAAATGAAAAGTCGATTAAAACAGAAGTTGGTATTTAAGTTTAATGTCTTTCAAGGATGCGATACGAAGATTTTGAAGTAAATTGCTCCACTCTAAACTACCCTTTACATAGAAATGACTTCGAAAATTCTTATTTTCTTGAAACTGACAATCGATTTGGATTAAATGCTCTATGTCTCAGATATTTTTATGACAAATAAAATATATATATTTTGAATTTTCTTGCTATAGCCCATGTAGTCCTGTTTACTATGGATGACTTTTGAATAACTCGTAAACCGTAAGAGAGAGAACAAGTCTTACTGTACAAAAAATGTAGATCTTGCTAAAACACACAATCTCTTGTACTTTTTTGTAGTGTGAACCATTTCACAGACACTCCTTGTTATTTGTGTCACTTTCGGAACACTTAAACTTTCGTGAAATGGAACATCGTTGTTAATTTTTTACTTTCTCTACTCGTAAGTAGGGGAAGTATGCTATTCCATCCAAAAATTCGATGTCGAGATTTCACCGGAAATGTATGCTTTGAGACCCCCTGAAACAAAAAAACAAAAAAGCATTTTTAGAAAAAGGTTCATGTGTATGTCTGTCAATCTGAGTGTCTGTGGACAGCATAATTCAAAAACGAAAAGTCGGTTAAAAACCAAAGTTGGTATTTAAGTTTAATGTCTTTCAAGGATGCGACACCAAGGTTTTAAAGAAAATAGCCCCACGCTAAGCCTTTACATGGAACATTTTTCGAAAATTTTTATTTTCTTGAAAATGGCTCTAACGATATTGATTAAAATGTCATGTTTGAGATATTTTTATGAAAAATGAAATATATATATATATATTGAATTTTCGGGCTATAGCCCCTGTAGTCGTATTTACTCTGGACGACTTTTGCATAACTGGTAAACCGTTAGAGATAGACCAAATCATACTATACAAAAATGTAGATCTTGCTAAAATACACAATTTATGTCTCAATAAATTTTCTTGTAGGGTGAACCATTTCGGAGATATTCCGTGTTATGTGTGTGAGTTTCGGAAAACTTAAAAATTTCGTGAAATAGAACATCGCTATTAATTCTATATGTAAAGTGTGCAAAGAGAGCGGAATCTCAAAGCTTAAGAAATTTGACTATCGCACAAAGTCTTCTGTATTCTAGTATTCCCCTTGTACCTACAAGGAAATAAAGCATAAGATAATTCCTGCAAATGTTTATCTCAACTAGCATAAAGAAGATGTATTTCGCGAAAGCTTTGTTTCAAGAAACTCACACACATAACAAGGAATATCTCCGAAATGGTTCATCCTACAAGAAAATTTATGGAGACATAAATTGTGTATTTTAGCAAGATCTACATTTTTTGTACAGTACGATTTGATCTCTAACGGTCTGGCTAAAGCCAGAAAATTCATGACATGCATTTAATTTGTCATAAAAATATCTCAAACATATGACATTTTAATCAAAATAGAGCCATTATCAAGAAAATCAAAATTTTCGAAACATTTTCCATGTAAAGGGTAGTTTAGGGTGGGGCTATTTTCTTCAAAATCTTCGCGTCGCATCCTTTAACCTACTTTTCGTTTTTGAGTTATGCTGTCCACAGACTAAGACACACACAGGGACCTTTTTCTAAAAATGCTCTTTTTTTTTATTCAGGGGGTCTGAAAATATGTATTTCTGGTGAAATCTCGACATCGAATTTTTGAGTGGAATACAATACTTTCCCTACTTACCATTAGAGAAAGTAAAAAGGGTATATCAGTTAAATACCAAACTTGGAATTTATGCTTCTTCCAAGGATGCGACAGCAATATTTCCGAGAAAACCTCCCCACCCTAGACTAACCTTTACATGGAATATTTTTCGAATTGTTTTTCTAAAATGTGTCTCCAACCGTTTTAATTAAAATAGTATATAGTAAAGATGCTTTCATATCAAATAAAATGCAAATCTTCTGTTTTCTGGGAATAACTTGTAAAGTGCTGTTCTCTTCGTGAAGAATTTTGTATTGCTAACAAACTTTAAGGAACAACCAAAAACTTACCCACTAATGAAAATTGGCAGAACCCTCTAAAAGGCGCAGCTTAATTTATTTAAAATAAGATTTTCTGTGTGTCATTAGCCATTTACGAGGTATCCGTTACTACTGTCTAGAATGTTCCGATATTTTTCTTAAATTGCCCCTTCCTATTCAGTTTTCTTTTTCGAGCTGTTGGAATAAAACATCTGATGTGTTGCACTCACATGACTTTCTCTACTTTTGTATTAACCATTCTTACAAACTCTTATTCCTGTATCTTCTTCGTGTTAGTTGAGATAAACATTTGTACAAATTATCTTATTGCTTATTTCCTTGTAGGTACAAGGGGAATATGGAAATACAGTAGACTTTGAGCGATAGTCAAATGTTTTAAAGCTTTGAGATTACATTCTCTTGACTAACATATAAGAACATATGTATCGATGTTCCATTTGAAGTAAGTTTAAGTTTTTCAAAACTCACACAAATAACAAGGTATATATTCGAAGTGGTTCGCCATACAAAAAATGTATTGGGATATAAATTGTTTTTTTAGCAAGATGTACATTTTTACTTTTTTTACTGGTAAGTAGAGAAACTACTGTATTCCACCCAAAAATTCGATGTCAAGATTTCATCGGAAATATGTTTTGAGACCCCCTGAGTCCAAAAAACGTATTTTTAGAAAAAGGTGTGTGTGTGTGGGGGGTGTGGGTGTGGGTGTGGGTGTGGGTGTGGGTGTGGGTGTGGGTGTGGGTGTGTGTGTGTGTGTGTGTGTGTGTGTGTGTGTGTGTGTGTGTGTGTGTGTGTGTGTGTTTTTAAGGTTCTTTATTGTTCTACATGTTCCATTACAATATGTAATACTACATGTTGGGTTTGCTTACAAAGTAAACTGATAATCATATATTAATTTAACATGAATAATTATATAGATTTATACAGTTCAATTATTGTTTGTCAGATCAATTGCATTGGCATACTGAACATATTCTTTAAAATAACTTTTAGCAATTTCGACTTTAGTTGGTGGCCATTTTCCTCTTCTTTGAATTATTTTCCTTCTGAATGTTCTTCTTTTCTCCTCTAGATTTCTGCAGTCATATAATATATGGTCTGTTGTTTGCTCTCCTCCATTACAGGAACAACTTGGGTCTTCTATGATGTGGAACCTATAGTAGTGTGCTTTAAGTCTTCCGTGTCCTGTCAGTAGTGTTGTAAGGTTTGCCGTTAGATTTATCCTTAACTTCATTCTGTCTGCTACAGTCGGAAAGTATTGCTTTGTTTCCTGACCTTTGGTTGTTTCTTGCCATTGACTTTCCCAGTGTTTTAGACTTTCTTGTCTTAGCGTTCTTCTAACAAAACTCTTTGGAAGTCTATTATAGCTGCATTCCTCTTCGTTTGTAATTGCTCTCTTTGCTAGTTGGTCTGCAATTTCATTGCCTTGTATCCCTATGTGTGCTTTGACCCACCCAATTTCTATATTCCAGTTTTGTTTTTCTAAAATTTTTAACATTGTTCTAATTGCTTCTGTTAGGTAACTGTGAATTTTGTAGTTATGCAATGATTGTAATGTGACTCTACTGTCCGTGTATATCGCTGCAGTTTTGTTATCTTCTTCAGTTAAGTAAATATTTTCAACAGTTTCTAATGCTTTCAACACTGCAAATTGTTCAGCTTGGTTATTGGAGCACTGTTTATCTAACTTATATTGTAGCTGATATT
Organism: Tenodera sinensis; assembly: GCA_030765045.1. NCBI lineage: Eukaryota > Metazoa > Arthropoda > Insecta > Mantodea > Mantidae > Tenodera > Tenodera sinensis. The sequence continues at coordinate 138,638,798 of CM060968.1, forward strand.
TCAGTTTGTTCTGATGATAAATTGCTACTCCAGAACCAACTCCTTCTTCTGTTTTACTGCCATCTGTATAAATTTCCAGTGCATACGTTTTATTCTGATTTATTTCTTTTATTATTGGTATGTCGGCTGGATGACACCATTTCCTATATTCTACAGGTTTGTCTAATTTGTTCTCAGAGTTTTGTTTCAATATTGTATATTCATTGGCGATTTCCTGAAGTTTAATTGTAATAGGTGTAAGTCCCGTTATAATGGATAGTGCTTCAGTAGATGTGGTCCTGAATGCTTTAGCAATTTTGATATTTATTTGTCTTTGCACTCCTGTAAACTTATTTGCATTATATTTTCTGTCAATGGCTTCTATCCATACTGGAGCTGCATAAGATAGTAATGGTAGAATTGCACCGTTGTACATAGTCTTTAAAGCCTGGTGCTTCAGTCCCCAATCTAGTTTTGCTGATTTAGATAAAATGTGTATCAATTTATTGGCTTTCTCTGTTACATACTGAATGTGATCATTAAAGGTGAAATTTTTATCAATGATTATTCCCAAATATTTGACGTTTTCTACTTGTTTTATTTGTCTGTTATTGATAAAGATGCTTATATCCCTTTCCACTCTACGTTTGCGTGTTATTAGCATTGTTTTCGACTTTTGCTCATTAAAAATAATTTTATTATTCTTAGCCCACGTTTCAATCTTTTTCAGGTCTACATTATTGTAATTTTCGGCTTCCAAGTTGGTTTTACCTCTAGTTATTATTAATAAATCATCCGCAAATGCCATTACCTTTGTATGGCTCGAGTATTCAATATTCAAGAGCGAATTGTATTGCAAATTCCAAAAGCCTGGTCCGCAGCAAGATCCTTGTGGACATTCCTTGCTTACATTTTTTTCAAGTTTTACATTATTAACTGTCAAAACTGCACTTCTATGACTGAAATAACTTTTAGCAAGGTAGTATAAGTTACTCGGGCAGTTAAATTCCCTCAATGTATACAATATACTCGGCCACCAGGCTGCGTCAAAAGCTCCCTGAACATCCAGGCTGGTTAAAATTACCATCTGACCATCTTCCAGGGTTTTCTTTATGTATTTTCAACTGTCATTGCAGCATCTACTGTGCTTGTTTGTGGAGTGAAGCCAAATTGGTTGTTATTCATTAAGTTTTGTGAATGTGCATGGTACATTACTCTGTCGATTAAAAGTTTTTCTAGTAGTTTCCCTCCTACATTCAGTAAACTGATTGGTCGGAATTTTGTTACTTCTGAACTCTTTTCCTTTCCTGGTTTAACAATAGGTATTAATTTGGCTTTCTTCCATTGCTTAGGAAAGTTTCCTTTTGTTAGACAATTGTTGTAGATGGCTGTCATATATTTTGGAAACACATTAAAGACCTTAAGTAATATTTTACTTGTAATTCCATCTTCTCCAGGAGTTTTATTTGCATCCATTCTACTTAAAATATCTTTTATTTCTCTCTGAGTAAAATCTTTATCATTCTGTGTTGTGATTGTTCTGTTAATTCCCTAATATTTTTGTGATAACAATTGTCATCTTCTTCATTGTCTTCTGGTACAAAATGATTCAGCATGTATTCTAATGTATTTTTTAAATCTGTTGTGACTGAACCGTCCTGTTTCGTAAGAGTTGTTAATGGTGAATTTTTTCTTATTTTGCCAGTAGCTATTCTATATACCGCATTCAATGGATTGTTAGATGGAGTTAGACTGCAATAATGTTTCCAGGAATCTAATTTCTCTTTTCTTATAGTTCTTTCATACTCCCTTTTTTGTTTTATATACAAGGCTTTTCGTTCTTCTCTTAAGACACCATCTTGTTTTGTCTTTTGATATCGTTTTCTTAGTGCATTTGCTCTTCTCCTCATTATGGTTAGTTCATTTGTCCACCAGGGTATAGATTTTCTTTCGTTTGTTTTCTTTAATAAATTACAATTCTTAAAACAGTTATTACATGCTGCAGTTGAATGTTCTTCAAACTGCTTTATTATTTTATCGACATCATCTTCCTTGTTCACCAATTTGCTAAGTTCTTCATCTACATCTTCTAAATTGCTTCTTCTAAACGGTAAATTCTGAACTCCTATTGTTTTTAGTACTTTGCCAAAGTCTCCTAATTTGTTATCATCTACTATATATTTTGGGACGTGGAAGTTATATTCCGTTTTATGATTTGCTCTTTGACTTACTGTGTAACTTATAATTCTATGATCAGAACAACTTTCGTCTTTGCCGCATTCCCAATCTGCAATTCGCGACAACAACTCACTGTTAGTGATAGTGAGATCAATATTACTTCTTCCATTAGTGCTTTCAAATGTTGTATTTTCACTTTCTTCGTTTATAATATATAACTGTTTTGAATTTAAATATTCCTCCATTATTTTTCCTCTGGTATTTGTTGTTATATCATGCCATATTGTTGATCTAGCATTACTATCCATAGCGATTATAAGACCCGTTCCTTTGATATAAGATGTTGTTGTTGTTGTTGTTGTTTTCTAGTGCCCTGCATCTGGCAATGAAGCCATTAGCATTCGTGCTTTCCAATACTTTTGAACTGTAGTTTCTTCTGATCTTAATGCTTCACAGGTCTTCAAGTGTTCTTCATTCATTTCTGCTGGATCGTTACACAGGACACATATCGGTGAGGCTGAGATACCTATTCTGTAGAGATGACTTGCCAAGCAGTCGTGATTTGTCAATAGTCGGAAGGCTGCAACAGCTGTTTTCCTTGGTCTCTGGGGGATTATATCTGGATTGGAAAGTAGTGTAATCCATTTTTTATCTTTGGCATTTGTTTCTATTTCTTGTAGGTATGAATGACAAAAATTTTTAATGATCAAGCGTTTTATTGAGGAATATGAGAAATTGAATTTAGACTTTTGTGTTATTGTTGTGGCTTTCTTTGCAAGTGAGTCTGCAGCTTCGTTCCCCATGACTCCACAGTGTGCTGGAATCCATTGGAGATGAACAGTCTTATTAACTTTTTGGAGTTGTGTTAACATTTTGTAGCATTCTCTAATTTTTGTTGACTTCTTTGTAGTATTTGAACATATTCCCTGAATTGCAGCTTTAGAATCCGAAAGAATTACTGCCTTGTTAAATTTATTTAAGGGAAGATTTAATAATTGTCGGAGAGCAATGTATATAGCCTCTATTTCTCCATCATAATTTGTTGTGTCTCTGCCAACAGAATGATAAAAGGAAAAATGTGAACATGTAACTCCAGCTCCAGTAAGGTTTTCCTTCGAGGATCCATCAGTATATATGTGCAGCCATTCTTCTGTGGGATACCTAGTATTGATTGTTTCCAGAGCTAGAAGTTTTTGTATTTCTTTTGGTGTGTCTGATTTACTTATTTCCTCTATTAATTCCAAATTGAAGGTAGGTTGCAATAATTCCAATGGATTTTCTCTAATAAGTAGATTTTCTCTGGTGTTAGGAATGTTCAATTTGGATTTAATCTGTGTTACCTTTTCTAGGAAACTACTATGAGTTTTAAGGATTGAAGGGGGGAGGTTCTCTTTTGTCCATTTAGAGTTTGGCAGTCGTAACATTTTCTCGTGTTGGAGCAATGCTTGTTCTTCTATTTTTGTTGTTATTGATGGGGTCCGTGTTAAGGCAAGCATGGCATCAATAGGTGTGGATTTAACTGCTCCAGTGATTAGGCGAAGAGCCTGATTTTGTATTTGTTCAAGTTTATTGATGTTAGCATTTGCTGCTGTTATTAAAGCTTCAGAACAGTACAAGAGGTTTGGTTTAATATACATTTTGTATGTTGTGTTAAGGACTCTCCTTGAGCAGCCCCATTTAGCACCAGCTAACCTTTTCAGGATTTGCAATTTCTTTTCAACCTTTTCTGAGATGTTTGTTATATGTTTTTTCCAACTTAGCTTTCTGTCGAAAGTGATGCCTAAGTATTTGGCATCATCAACTGCTTTGAGTGGTTTACCATTATAATTTATGCTAATATTAACTGGTTTGTATTTTAGTGTAAATAATTCATAATTTGTTTTTTCCACATTGATAGTCATGAGGTTTTTGGAGCTCCATTCATGTACTTTGTTTAGGGCTGTTTCTATTCTGTCTTTAATTAATTCAGGTTTTTTTGAAGAGCCTGAAGTCCAAATGACTACATCGTCAGCAAATAGAGCAATTTTGGTTTCTAAAGTTTTTATTATTGATGGAAGGTCATTTATATATATGTTAAAGAGTGTTGTGCTCAGAACAGCTCCTTGTGGAAGTCCTCGGTGTGTTTGTTTATATTTGGAAATGTATGTATTATATTTTGTGGCACAAAATCTTTGTGAAATAAACTGAGTTATCCAAAAGTATTGGAACAATGATGAAATTTGCCTAAAGATGTCCCCACCCGGAGATCCGATTGGGGGACAGTTTTAACTCCGGAATGTTTATCTTTAGGACTCATATTCATGTATGTGGCTTTCATGTAACTGTTTTCTTAACGGGCACCAGTTTTACAATGTGGCAGTTACATCACCCGACTTAAACCCCCATTTTGCAAGGGGGACCACACCTATCGTTGGTCAACGGGTCCATCGGACCTAGCCGGGAGGACTAAATAGATGATATTTAGATCCACCGACCTTCCCCTCATGTGCCTCTGAGGGACGCTGTTGTGCTGTGATAGGGCAGCACATATGTAAATGACATTTCCTCCATTTTAGATGAAACAGTTATACCGCTGTGATTCGGTCCCCAGAGCCTCATCTGTTAAAAGCAGGGTGCACCACGGGCAGGATGAGGATGGGAATTGGGTAGGAGAGGCTATAGGAGGCGCATCACTACCCCTTACTATTATTATCTTATCTATTTTATACAGATCAGCGTTAATGTCATCCTCAATGTCCAGATACATACTAGCTATGTGGAACCTAGTATTTTGGTAAATCACTTCTACAACTGTGGCATCTCCATCTGATAGCTGAGATATGAGGATAACATCAAAGTGTTTGTTGACTATCAATACAGCTGTTCTAATTTTGTTGTCCCCAAAAGTAAAAGTTTTGTAGCTTTTATTGATCCCAGCTACTGTGTTCTTAATAATATATGGCTCTTGAATAAGTGCAATATCCGTTTTATTTTGATTTATTACTTGCATTAAATTGTCTGTAGATATTCTAGAATGCTGTAAGTTTATTTGGATTATCTTAAGATGGACATTACTATTGTGAAATTTATTGTTGTAAATTCGTCTGTCACTTAGTGCTTTAATGATAGCCATTTTAATATTCTGTATTTTGTCTATTCCTTCTAATAACAGCTTGTAAACATGGGCATTTATTTTTGTCCAGAGAGGAATGATTTTCATCGACTTTAATGATTTTGCTGTACACATTGTGATTTATGCAATTACTACATTTATATTCCCGTACTTATGCTTTACATTCTTTCAATTTATGCTTTCCTGCACATAGAGGGCACTTTTCTTCTCCTCGACATTCTGCTGCTTTATGGTTAAATTTATTACACTTAAAACATCTACTGATGTTTACATAGTCTTCCACAGTACATATATTCCAACCTAATTTCAACTTTCTGTTGTTTACGAACAACCTCCATGCTTCAGTCTTGACTTCCGCAACCAAATTTCTGGTGTTTCTTCTGTTCCTAATGATAAATTTAGGAACTATTGACTGCTCACTTAGATTAAGCTCTCCGTTTTGTGATATGATTGTTTCAGTTGCATTTTGTGGTGTTATTTCTTCTGGTACATTGTAAATAATTACATATGGCTTTCGAAGTTCAGGAACTTTTACTTCTACCTGTTGGCTACACTGTTCTTGAATCTTTTCTCCTAGAATATTTATTTCACTCTTTGATTCAGATTCCACAATCAATCTTCCATCCCTTAAAGCCTTTAGTGAGCTTATTCCCACCTTCAGTTGTGTTGGATTAACCTTATTTTTCAATATTACCTTCATAGCTTCCGCTGATTCATTCATTTTGGATTTTAGAATAAGTTTGTATCTCTTTTCGATGTTTTCATGTGGAATTTTCCGACTAGCATCAGCGTAACTTGGCTTCCGATCAAAAGATGGCGCAGCTTTCTCCCTTTCCATTACTCTATATGATAAGGCCATATCATTTTCCTCTTGCTTCTTAACGCCAGCTTGAAGTTCCTTAATCACTTTTTCTTTAGTTTCTACATCCTTTTTTAAAGTATTAATTGCCTTCCTTAAATCACTTACCGATTTAATTATTTTCTTCTTGAAATCGTTTCTGATGTTGCCACTCTTTTCAGCAACTTCAAGTAAATCAATTAAAGCACTTTCAGTCCTCTTATCAAAGTCCTCCATGGTTTTACTACTATTATAGTATTATTTCTTATGTAATCTTTAGGATCTTAAAAGTGTTAAATTATATATCTGAAGTGAAATAGTTAAAATACAGTAAAACTTGCCGTGTTTAACCAACACACGATAGTAACAGTCACAGTCAATATTTAAATGGTACAAAACCACAATTTCACAAAAGCAGTCAAACTGCTAACACTTTCACTAACAAAGTAAACTTATTACTTCATTATTATAACGTTATATATAAAATCAGAAAGAAAATACACTATTTTAAGCTCAAATATTCAGAGTATAATTCAAGGAAAACTTGTACAATTCCAAGGCCCTCTGTACTCTCTCTCTCTCTCTCTCTCTCTGTGTGTGTGTGTGTGTGTGTGTGTGTGTGTGTGTGTGTGTGTGTGTGTGTGTGTGTGTGTGTGTGTGTGTGTGTGTGTGTGTCAGAATGTGGACAGCATAACTCAAAAACAAAAAGTCAGTTAAAAACCAAAGTTGGTATTTAATATCTTTCAGTGATGCCACACGAAGATTTTGAAGAAAATAGCCCCACCCTAAACTACCCTTTATATGGAAAATTGTTAGAATATTTTGATTTTGTTGAAAATGGCTCTCGATTTTGATTGAAATGACATGTTTAAGATATTTTAATGACAAATGAAATGGATGTTTTTAATTTTCTGGCTATAGGCTATATAGCCCTGTTTACTCTGGGTGACTTTTGAATAACTCGTAAAGCGTAAGATATAGACAAAATCTTACTGTACAAAAAAATTCAGATCTCGCTAAAACACACAATTTATATTAAATGAATTTCTTTGTAGAGTGAACCATTTCGGAAGTATTCCTTGTTATTTGTGTCAGTTTCGGAAAACTTAAACTTTCGTGAAATGGAGCATCGGTGTGCAAAGAGAACGGAATCTCAAAGCTTTAAAAGTTTTGACTATCGCACAAAGCCTGCTGTATTTTAATATTCCCCTTGCACCTACAAGGAAATAAGCAATAAGATAATTTGTACAAATTTTTACCTCAACTAATACGAGGAATATATGGGAATAAGAGTTTGTAAGAATGGTTAGTACAAGAGTAGAGAAAGTCATGTGAGTGCAACACATCAGATTTTTTTGTATAATAAAATTTGTTTTATCTCTTACGGTTTACCAATTATGCAAAAGTCATCCAGAGTAAACAGGACTACATGGGCTATAGATAGAAAATTCAAAATATACCTACATTTCATTTGTCATAAAAATATCCTAAACATACAGCATTTTAATCAAAATCGTTAGAGCCAGTTTGAGAAAATAAACATTTTCGAAAAATGTTCCATCTAAAGGGCACTTTAGGGTGGAGAAATTTTCTTCAAAGTCTTCGTGTCGTATCCTGATAGGATGTTAAACATAAATATCAACATTGGTTTTCAACCACTTTTCGTTTTTGAGTTATGCTGTCCACAGACTGACTGACACACAGACAGGGAGCTTTTTCAAAATTCACGGGGCCTCAAAACATATATTTCCACTGAAATCTCAATATCGAATTTTTGGGCGGGATACAATACTTCCTCTACTTACTATGCATAATAGAGAAAATAAAAAGAGATTTTGTACGAACGATTCAGAAGTTTAGTTAAATGTTAAAACCCATAAGAACATAATTTATAATGGATAATTATACTCGAACTCTTGATCTAAATACGATTCTGTTCAGTTCTTTGTACTGAAGTTCTTTGCTCCTCTTCCCATTTTGTATTGGTCGATCACTTGTGCACTTTGTTGTGCGTCTGATGTTTTTAATGTCATACTGGATGGTGGTTGAATGTAAAGAGTGAAATGCTCGAATGACTACGGAATGTGATTGAGGTTAGGGTTACTCGATATTCTCCTTCTCTGGAAAAGGGAACACACGTAATAAATCCCTTATCCACGTAACTCGCCCTAAGAGAGAATCTATTGTATATGAAGTATATATTATATGTTAAACTTTCATATGCTGTTTTATTGGTCTTTCTTTTTCATTTCATATCTTCACGTCTAAATATGCACACAGGTATGTTTTAGACGTGGCGAATGGCTTGAGGTTGCGCAGTGGTTTATTGTCGAGTTTCCTTTTCTATTTATAAGACCAAAGGAGAGTCAGGTTAGTATCTCTCCAACTTCGGTGTACTAAACATCGTGGAACAGTGCGTGATTAAGTAGTGTCTACACACATTATAAGCTGTGTCTTGTTTATTTCAAGTAGGAAACACAGACCATCAACTTACATGACGTCACTCACTTAGATCCCAGCAAAGGCATTCACTACATCTAAAACCTATCTCTATAGATACGTTGTAAAAGTGTCTGCAGCATGGAAATCTTCCATCCAACATTTAAATATAGAATAAACTGTAATTAACTGCATGTTCGGAACGGTGTAAAAATTCACTGATTTATAGGTAGAACTGTATTTCAACTGTATGCTGTGTATACACAATAGTAGACAATGATACAGGGTTGAAACAGGCATTTTGTTTTGCAAATAGAGATCAAGTTTCACAAACCTACGAGCAAAATAATACCACTTTTAACACGCGTGAGTTACGTGAGTGGCTCAGTTGGTTAGACGCTGGCCTACTGATCTTAAGGTCGCGGGTTCAAATCCAGGAGTCCAGGAGGAGTCCAGGAGGAGTCCAGGAGAGAGTACGAGTCGCCTGGGTTAACCCAGGTGGATGGTAAGGTGGTCACGGTACCTATCCATTTAATTACGGATTTACCCGTGAGGTGGTATAGGTTGTCAGGGTTTTACAAGCTTTGGTGTTTTTGTATGTCTGATGGTGCAGGTTGGGTTCCTATATTGTCACTGGCGGCGGGATCTGTCAGATCTTGGATGTCTAGCCATCCAAGTGACCATTGCCCTACTGATTACTTCGTCAGCCGCTTGTGGAGCCGTCGAGCAATGCAGTGCTAGTGACAGGAAACCGAGAGGAATAGGTGATGGGTGTGGTGGTGCCAACTGTGGTTACATTTGGCGGATGGTGAAGGGAAAGCGGTACCTACTAGCCAAGGGCGTCCTTGGGTAGGCGGTAGCTCTGTCTCCGCCTAGGGAGGCGATGGTCGTATTGCCCCAGGATGTCGATCAGCTGGTTTGGGTGAGGTGTGAGTTTGGCATACATTGTGCGAGTCCTGTCCCGCACGACATCCACAATGTATGGGATGCCGGAATGAGTGTGAAGGATGTGTGATGGAAACCTACGGTCGGTATCGTAGATCATCCTAAGCGCCCTGTTCTGCACGGTCTGCAGCCTGGGGATGGTGAAAAGAGCCACCGTTCCCCAGACCTCGCACCCGTACAGAATCAGGGGCGGGACGATCGGTACAAGCGTAGTTTCAGGTGAGTAGGTATGGTTGAGTGGAGTATGGGATATAGCTGTCTCAGGGCGCCATGTCCCTGACCGACCTTTGCTCCAACCTCTGAAGGTTAGACCACGGTCAAGTAGTACCCCCAGGTATTTGGCAGAGTTAACCCATGGGATTCTTCTCCGCCGCATTGCCAGGGATACACCCGGCCGCCAATTTCGAACTTTGCCCAATAGTAGAGCCTGGCTCTTCTGCGGGCTAGTGGCCATTCTTCACTGTTCACTCCACCTGCCGATAGCATCAAGCTGCGGCTGTAGTGGAGGGAAGCAGTACCGAACATTTTTGTTATGAGCCAGTATGAGTACATCGTCTGCATACTGACACGTAACAGTATGCGGTTCCACGGGTAGGTCAGACATGTAGGCAGCAAAGAGCAACGGCGACAGCACGCTACCTTCCGGAACTCCAGCCGCTATGGGTCTTACCGAGGACAACTTCCCCTCCACCCGCACCCGAAAAGAGCGATCCCGAAGGAAGCTACCAATCAGGGTGAGGTAGGGGGGAGGGATTTCTGCCTCTCTGAGTTTATACAGTAACCCCTGGTGCCATGTGGTTGCAAAGGCTTTTTCTACATCCAGAAGCACTGCGACTGTTTTGAAGTTTTCCTGGAAACCCAGGGCAACCTTCTCAATCAGCCGCAGCAGCTGTAGTGTAGTGGAATGTCCATGACGGAAACCGAACTGATGACCCAGGATAAGTTGCCTTTCCTCGAAGAGAGGAGTGAGGCGGGATAGGAATAATCGTTCAAAAATTTTTGAAACGATGGGTAACAGGCTTATGGAGCGGTAATTTGAAGGGAAAACCGGATCCTTACCGGGCTTCAAAATGCAGACCACCCTCGCCTCCTTCCAACAAGTTGGAAAGTGACGAAGCTGCAGACATGCATTATAAATCCTCGTCAGATGGTCTACGGCCTTTCGGGGAAGGTGCTGGAGCATGGGCGCCGTGACGCCATCATGCCCAGGGGATTTGCCAGGTTTTAACCTTCTGATTTCAGAAGCCGCCTGTCTTGGGGTGACTAAAGGAATTTGGATCTCTGCGGGTGGCGGCGGAGGTGCCTCATAGAGGTAATCTAACGTCGGTTCCACGAGTTCAGTAAAGTCTTCGTCCTGGACATCTTCCCGGGGTTCGAATTGGGATTCTAGATGGTCTGCGAAAGCCGTGGCTTTCTCTTGGGGCTCAAAAGAGAGTCTCCCGCGAGTGCCATGTAGAGGATGCTGATGTGTGTTTTTGTCCTTTCTAAGGGACCTAATTATCCGCCATGGTTGTTTCTCGGTGAGGTCTACATTTGCCATCGTGTTTTCCCAGGCTGTTTTGCGGTGTAAACGCAACAGGTGTCGTGCCAGGGACTTGAACCGCTGGTAAACTGCCTGTAACCTGGGATGGCGGAAACGCTGCCAGAGCCTTCGGACAGTTGCCTTGGCTTTGATCAACTACCTGAGTTCGATGGGGATGGTACGAGGGTTGGGTATGTGGGATGGAATGCGGTGCGTGTGGGCTGGTACCACATCCCGGATATGTTGGGACAATGCCCTGGCTGCCGCCTCCAGTGTATCGATAGAATCGACACGCGAACGCGGGTCCACAGCCTGGTTAAGTTCAAGGATGGCTGCATCCCAGTCGACCTCGTAGGTCCAGTCTGGAGTGACCAGAGCTGGAAGGTCAATGCTGGAATCCACCAAGACAGGGTCATGGTCAGAGTCAAGTTCATTGAACGCTGAGAGGTCTAGATGGAAAGGGATGTTCTTGGTGAGCATGATGTCGAGCACATCTGGCCTCCCTCAGGCCGGATGGAACGTAGGTCCTCTCGGTCCATGCGCAAGTATGCTTGGGTTACCGCTGATCAGGCGGTAGAGCCCTCGTCCCTTGGCATTGCTAACGCGGCTATGCCAATGTGCATGCTTTGCGTTGAGGTCGCCTGCGATGCATACCGCAGGATGTAGGTTCAGGAGGGTATTGATATCAACTTCGTAGAAGCGGTTATCAGGAGGGTCGTATGCCACTACCAACACCTTGTCCACCCCGCCAATGGCAAGCCTAATGGTACAGGCCTCCACGTGTTGAAGTGGTGGGATAGGAAAGGATGTGTGAGTGATGTGGTTCTTGATGAAAATGGCTGTACCGCCCCCCGGTCGGCCGACCCGATCAGACCGATGGGTGACGTAACTCGGCAGCGAGAAGTTGGTTACAGCATCCAAGTGGGTTTCGCAGACCATTAGAATGTCAATTTCATATGACTGCAGAAACTCAGTGAGGCTTGGGTAATGACCCCTTATGCCATTTGCGTTCAAGAACGCAGCCCTGAATGGTCTCCGGACAAGTCTGGAGGCCATTATTGGCTGAGTTAGGGAACAGCTGGGCCAAGGTTTGGACCAGTAGGGCATGCTTCTGCATGGGGCTCAGGTTAGGGCTTTCATACTGCAGCTTGAATTTCCGAAGTGTAGGCAAGATTCGGTTTATGATGTTAAACCACAGGGTTAGGTCCTGAAATTCCTCCAGGTCCGCCTGCGAGAGCGTTCCCCCTAATGCAGGGGTGGTCTTGGGTACAGCGGGTACCACAGGTGCCACCTGTGGGCCGGTTGTAACAGCAGTATCCCTTGGTGTCAGAGCTGCCTCAGTGGACTGCTCTGCCGGCGTCTTGGGTGGCTGTTGAGGAGCTGTTTTTACTCTCTCCGCGGCTTGACGCTTGCTCTTGTTTAGGAGGAGCATTGGCCACAACAGACTCCTCTGTATGGCCTGGAGGTGGTGCCGCAACTTCAGTCGTGGCAGGGGCAGGTACTACTGCCTGGGCCTTGGCCTGGGTCTGGGCCAGTGTCTTTTCTGCCCTATTAAGGGCGTGTGAGAAGGAGACGCCAGGGCGGACCTCAGTCGCTTCCGAGCGTCCCTTGCGACGGCTGTCTATAATTTTCAGGCGCGTCGAACATCCTTTGTAGACACTGCAGTGCGCGCCTTTGCAGTTGACACATTCCCTGTCCGTATCCGGCTTAGGGCAGTCCTGCACTCTGTGGGTTCCACCACATCGCAGACATGCAAGCGGGCGCTCACATGCCATGCTGGAATGGTGAAATCCCAGGCAATTGCGACACTGCACGGGACTGCCGTAAAAGCGTTCCACCTTTACGGCAGTGTAGATCAAGTGACGCACAGTGTCGATTGGCTGGACTTGTTGGTCGCGCACTTTGTCTACCACGATCAGAAACAGTGGCATGGGCACCTTTTCAGACCCACTGTCGGAGACAGTAGTCTTCTTCAACTGGGCCACTGAAGCAGTAATGTTATGTTCTTCCAGGAGTGCCAGCCTGACATCCTCGGTAGAGCAGTCAGAGGCAAGGCCTCTGATTATTCGCCTTTCCACGTGAGGACGTGTGGGCGAATAACTGTAAAACGGAATATTTAATTCCCGTAGTACAGCCTTGGCTGCTTCAAAATCCTCAAGTGAGGAGGTCTTGATGTTGACCTTTCGTGGCTTCCTAATTGCCTCAAAACGCCCTTTCAGGCGCGAAGCTAGGAGCCGCATGGTTTTTGTATGCTCCTTAAAAGCTTCCGCTACTATTGGCGGTATGTTCTTCCCCCCCCCCCCCCCTTGGTTGGGGGTTGGGTTGTACCCTGTGGTTGTTGCTGCTGAGAGCCCGTGGAGTTACGCCTGTTCCGGCGTCCCTTCACCACAGTGAAGCCCTCGGTGTCGGTGTCCATATCTGCCTCTGAGTCAGAGGAAGAGAGAGGATGACAGGAAACCAGTGGTGGTGACTCCCTATCAATGACCTGTCGCGGGACAGAGCACTTGCGCTTTTTACGCGCAGGTGGTACCGCCTCGGGAACAGAGGTAGAGGATGATGATGTTGGTCCTGCACCAATGTCGGTCGGCACGGTTGCCCTCCGGCTGCTTGCAGAGGACCGGACGCCCTCCTTAGAAGAGGAGTCGCCTGGGCAAGCCATTACGGCTTGAGGTGTTGGACCAGAGGTCCTTACCTTTGGCTGCAACCTTGCAAGCCCGTAGTCACGTGGTCCGTCAGTCAGTTTGTGTCGGGAATCAAGATGATGGGAGAGGAGGGGTATAATTATCTGGCTCACTCTATGCACCAGCACGCACCCCTCCGAGAGCAGGATCGATGTTGAAGAAGCGCTATCGAAGATTGATTCGACACGCTACGGTTTGCTGTCAAACCACTTGCAGCGTGCCGCGGCACTGTGCTGTCGCCTGGCTATGTAGTTCTTCTTTGCTCCACCACGTCGCTGCAGTCGTTCTCCTGCTGCCCCCTGGTGAGAAGATCAAGCACTCCTAGCTCCAGTAGCATGACAGTCGAAGTGTACTCGACGCGAGCCGCAGAATGAATGGCGGGTTCAAATCCGGTCCAGACCGATGGTTTTTAAACGTACTTAACCCTTCAATTAGCGAGTCATTTTGCTACATGTGCCGTTCTTTCCGTAATTCCTAAACCGGTTTTCGTTTCTCTTCAGGGGGCACCTTAGCTGAAGCGATTCGAATAGCCGTGATGGTTAAGGCGATACGCAGTGGACTGGCCGGGCATTCAAAGCCGAACGTCGCGAGTTCGAATCCCAGCAACTGCAGCCAAATGTGCCTGTGGCAAAGGAAGGGAAGAGCTCAACTAAAATAATCGGTGCGAGGGAACGCTTGTAAGCTGACGGGGTTATATTTGATTGCAGTTGCAAGGATGTTTGCTTCGTTTTCTTTTCTTTTTTTTTTTTCTTTTTCTTTTTTTTTTTTTTTCTTTTCTTTTTCTTTTTTGATTTTTTGTTTTTTTTATTTAAAACTACAGTTTTATTGAAAAAATTTAATATTTTTACAATGTAAGGCAACTGTAAATACTTGAATTTTATTTATTTACGTTAGCATAACAAGAAATTAAAAATAAAGTGTCCCAAACGTTGCCTGTAAGCAATGCTGCCAATTAAAGAGTTAAAAACGACAGCTGCATGTCAGCAGATTTACTGGTATGTAAAATAACTCCTGCGGGACAAAATCCCCGCATACCGGCGACGCTTGTGTGATCCCGGCAATTGACAACGTCGTTAAACAAAATATTGCTTTTTGCGTGACTTACACTATTTCTAGGTAGCGCTCCAATTTAAAAAATATCGATATTATATTGATTTCTGGAACTAAGAGAAAATACGCTTAGAACGCGATCAACTCAGCTGTACAGAAGATGTCAGATATTTTTTGTTGACATGTTTTGCCTTACTCCAGGTAATGAAGCGATTAAATGCGGGTTTTTTTTATTGTTTTCTAGGCCTTTTAGGTTGTGTGTGTGTGTGTGTGTGTGTGTGTGTGTGTGTGTGTGTGTGAGAGAGAGAGAGAGAGAGAGAGAGATATGTTGTTAGCGAGTGGAGTCAGCGAAGCCCAGAGACACTCAGAAGTCCCTAACAGTTACAGATATCGACACCTGGCACACAACCGAAGTGTTTCCTCTACCCAGGGAGAGGGCGACGAGGCGACCCTTGCGGCCGGGGCAGCAACTTCCAGGTAGGGCCAGGGAAGGGGTTCCAGAGCGCAAGTAACTGTGCCATCTATCCGCATTCGCCGGAAGTACCGCGCCACCAACCAAAGCGGAAAGATGACAAAGAAGAGAAATGAAGGGAAAGGAATCCGTCGAGAAGAGAATCCACTTCAGCATTCGTCCAGTGACAAGGGGAAACCACGGGAAAATCTAAGTTAGAGTGGTCCGCCACGAGGACCGAACCCGTGACCTGCCGAATGCGGACCACAGAGGTTACCGTTTAAGCCATCCGACTCGGTTTTTGGGGTTACTTAGTTCTTTCTTTTTTTTATTGTTCCCTTTACACTTCACCTTTAACTGTAATTGTTATATCGGTGGCCTCTTGGAACGTTACCTGTCAGCAAATGTGCTGACTAATCTTTATTTTCACAGTGTTTTGGATCTTAGGGCTTTTCGTACTTTAAATTGACACACATATTCGCACTCTCATCCATACCCAGACTCTGGGTAGAGAAAGATGCGCACTCCCTAGCCGGGAACTGAACCCGGGCCCCTTGCGCAGGGATGGTATATTGAGCTTCGAGACCAGTCCTAGTTTTAGGGATAATCTTTCTGTAGCTTGTGTAATTTCACTTGGTTACTCCATTTTATTTTATTCTAAATTCATATCTGCCGCCATTTAATATTTATAAAAGAATAACGTTTTAGATCAAAGAAAGTACAAGGCTGCCAATGTAGTAACCCTACAAATAGCCACACTGCAATCTATGGTGCGAATACTGCCATCTGTCTAAGCAGACCAGAACTATTTAATTTCTAAATTGTAGTCTAGATGGCAGAATCAATAGCTATATCTATTTCAAAGATGAAACATAGCTGTGATATTACAAGTGAAACCAAAATCTACTGAAGATGTTATAGTAATCCAAAGAATTATAAATATATACATATTACATCAATATAAACACTAACAGTATTTGATAATAATAAATAATGTGCAAGCGTTTTATTATGTTATAGATATAAAGGATTTGCCATAAATATAAATATAGCATACTATTCTTCTATAATCCGCAGATATTTGTAATACATCCACATCCTACAGGAATATTTCAGTATCCCGTACATTGTCGACGTGATAAGAATGCGTTATCGCACAATGTCCAACAAAATCCAGAACCACAACTCTGCCCATTATCATCTCTCTGTCTGCCGACGGGTATCTTAGGTCTACTGGAAGATGGGAAAAGCAACGAAAATCCGCATCCAAGACGGAGAAACCAGCATTTGAGAACAAGTCGTACAGGTTCTCAGGCGCGGCTCCTCAGGGTAGGCAATTGCAGTTCCAGAAAAGTTTTCTCGGTTATAATAAATGACCAGTGCATGGTTAAATCCTTTAATCTCAATTCCGATTCATCAAAACTGCGCTGCGTGTTTGAAACGCGCGGCAGAAATGATACGCATGGAACCTGGGTAGTGGAGAGCTGGCTAGCTTAACCTCTGCCTGCCGGGCCCCATTTCCTCAGTACGAGGCCCTTGAACAGGGATAAGGAAACATTCCGTCTGTATATGCACTCCGAGCATGCGTAGTCGCGTCTGCCAGCAGTCCAAACACTTGCCTGCCCAAATCCGAATTTATGCGACATTTTCCGAACAGCCATACTCCACGAACGAAGAACTCAGAGATCTGAATCGTGTCGTTATCTCTGTGTAATACCAGTATGACCGACTTAATTAGTGAACTATTACAAATTCCGCTTTCGCGGCGCACTGACAATGAAAAGAGGAGTGTTTTAGCTATTTAACACAAAGCTGCAGTCAGACAATTTTTCAATTTCTTAATCTATTTTAGCCATGGGCGTCGCGAAACGGGGGCAAGGGGGCCCACGGCCCCCCCCCCCTTGGAAGTTGGTGAACTTAATGTGCAGTCAGTTACTGACTTTTAAACTATTATTTTAATTTTGATGTAAAGAACAATTTTTGTTTAGCACAAATTAATACGGTTATCTGTAACAAATACTATAAATTTTGACAGTAAAATAGTGATTTAATATTATATAATTGCAAATTTCCAACATGTGCCCCCCCCCCCCTGGAAAAAAGTCTGCCGACACTCGTGATTTTAGTTTTGGTGGTAATTCGTTCGTAAGTCCCACTCATTCACTCTGCTCTTATTAAATAACCAAACAATATATTGTTTGCGTTATCCGTAATGACTTCGCCCCCTATATTTCGGATAAACGGGGTTTATTATTATTATTATTATTATTATTATTATTATTATTATTATTATTATTATTATTATTATTATTATTATTATTATTATTATTATTATTATTATTATTATTATTATTATTATTATTATTATTATTATTATTATTATTATTATTATTATTATTATTATTATTATTATTATTATTATTATTATTATTATTATTATTATTATTATTATTATTATTATTATTATTATTATTATTATTATTATTATTATTATTATTATTATTATTATTATTATTATTATTATTATTATTATTATTATTATTATTATTATTATTATTATTATTATTATTATTATTATTATTATTATTATTATTATTATTATTATTATTATTATTATTATTATTATTATTATTATTATTATTATTATTATTATTATTATTATTATTATTATTATTATTATTATTATTATTATTATTGTTATTGTTATTGTTATTGTTATTGTTATTGTTGTTGTTGTTGTTGTTGTTGTTGTTGTTGTTGTTGTTGTTGTTATTGTTATTGTTATTACTATTACTATTACTATTACTATTACTATTACTATTACTATTACTATTACTATTACTATTACTATTATTATTATTATTATTATTATTATTATTATTATTATTATTATTATTATTATTATTATTATTATTATTATTATTATTATTATTATTATTATTATTATTATTATTATTATTATTATTATTATTATTATTATTATTATTATTATTATTATTATTATTGTTGTTGTTGTTGTTGTTGTTGTTGTTGTTCTTGTTCTTGTTGTTGTTACTGTTACACTTTGCCTACCCTAAAGTTTTGACTGCGAGCCACCACTGCAGGTTCTCCTGTACGGTATGTTTATTTGCACAGCACCTAGCCGCTTAGTGTGACCTTATCTGTGCAGTAAAGAAGGTGGTCCAAATATTTTCCAGCTTTTGTGTCTGTGGGCAATGGTTCCTTCCTGTATACCTAATTTTGGATACAGGAAGGGGGCAGGAATAGGTGTTGGGGTAAATATGTGTTAGATGATGGGAGTGGCATTACCATTATCCAAGGGCGTCCTTAGGCAGGCGGTAACGCTTCCTTCTACGAGGTGCTCTGTGGTCGTATTGACCTAATGCCCGTACCAGCTGATTGGTGTGGGAGTTAAGTTTGGAGTGCATGGTTCGGGATCGCCCCCTTACCAAGTCCATGATGTAGGGTAGTCCGGAGCATGTGAAGGATGTAAGACGGGAATCTACGCCCTGTATCATATATTGATCTTAACGCCGTACTCTGCACTGTCTGCAGTTTGCGTATGGTGGAGGGTGCCGCTGATCCCCAGGCTTCGCAGCCGTATAAGATCAATGGCGGGATGATTGCACGGTAAATGCCTAGTTTTCGGTGATTGGGCATGGTGGATCGGAGGACAGGGTAGAGGTGTCTGAGTGCAGCGTGACCAAGTCTGGCCTTTGCGCGGACGTGTGGGGCGTATGTTATCCCGCAGTCGAGGAGAACGCCTAAATATTTGGCGGAGGTTACCCATGGGATATTTCTCCGCCTGAGCCGAAGTGACGGTTCTGGCCGCCAATGGCGAACCTTACCAAGGAGGAGTGCGGAGATTTTCCCCGGACTAATAGCCATTCTCCACTTCTCACTCCAACGGCCAGAGGCAATATCCCACATTCTTGTTTTGTGCCATGATGAGGACGTCGTCCGCATACTGGCATGTCGCAGTGTGTTGTTCCGTGGGGAAACTACACATGTATGCTGCGAAGAGTAGCGGGGAGGGTACACTGCCCTCTGGGACTCCTGCCGCTGTATCTCTTAGTGTGGACAGTTTTCCTTCCACTTTCACTCTGACAGTGCGGTCCTGAAGGAAGCTGCTAATTAGTGCGAGGTATGGGGGAGGGATGCTTGCCTGCTTTAATTTGTACAGTAGGCCTTGGTGCCAAGTTGTGGCGAATGCCTTTTCCACGTCCAGCAGAACTGCTATGGTCTTGGAGTTTTCCTGGAAACCCAGGAAGCCTTCTCGGTCACACGCAGTAGCTGCATGGTCGTGGAATGACCCCGACGAAAACCAAACTGGTGATCCGGTAGGAGTTGCCTAGCCTCAAAAAGAGGCGTTAGGCGGGTAAGGAGCAACCACTCAAAAACTTTTGAGACGATTGGGAGAATGCAGATGGAGCGGTAGTTGTTGGGAAAGACTGGGTTCTTGCCCGGTTTCAAGATACACACCACCCTCGCCTCCTTCCAGCATGCTGGAAAGTGATGGAGACATAGGCATGCACTGAAAATCCGGGTCAAGCGGACGACAGCCTATTTGGGGTATGTGCTGGAGCATGAGCGCCGTGACGCCGTCATGTCCAGGGGATTTATTTGGGTTTAGACTTTGGATTTCGGATATCACCGCTTTCGGGGTGATTATAGGAACTTGGATCTCCTCGTGTAACTGCCGTGGTTCCTCATAGAGGTAATCCACGGTCACTTCCACAAGTTCCGTAAAGTCTTCGTCTTGTGGGTCCTCGAACTGTACCTCGAGGTGGTCCGCGAACACAGTGATTTTCTCGTCTGGCTCGAACGCGAGCCGCCCACGAGTGCCGTGCAAGGGATGCTGGTATTGGGTCTTGTCCTTCCTCAAAGGCCCTTATAATCAGCCATGGTTTCTTTTCATGAAGGTTTACATTCTGAAGAGTGTTTTCCCAGGCTGTTCTGTGCGCACGGAGCAATCGCCTTGCCAGGGTTTTGAACCTCTGGTAAACTGCTCCTATCCTGCGATGGCGGAAGCGCTGCCATAGCTTCCGAACTGTTGCCTTGGCTTTTAGCAACTGTCGGAGTTCTATAGGTAAGGTTCTAGGATCTGGGGTGTTGGTGGGAATGCGGTGAGTGTGTGCGCGTACCGCATTTAGGACCTGGTGGGAAAAATCCGTCGGTTGAGTTCAAGGACTGCTGCATCCCAGTCGGTCTCATGTGTCCAGTCTGAGTTTAACAGAACTGGCATGGCTACTGTGGAATCCATCACGACAAGGTCGTGGTTGGAATCCGGCTCATTACGTGCCGAGAGGTCAAAGTGCAATGGCATGTTTTTGGTGATCATGATGTCTAAGACGTCAGGGCTGCCGCGGGCCGGGTGGAATGTTGGACCTCTCGGCCCGTGCGCGATAAGTCTTGGGTCTCCGCTGATGAGGCAGTAGAGCCCGCGCCCCCTCTAGTTGCTAGTGCGACTGTACCAGAGCCCATACTTCACGTTGAGATTTCCAGCGATGCAGACTAGGGTGTAGGTTAAGGAGAGTGGTATAATCTGCTTCATAGAAGCGATGATCTGGTGGGTCATAAATAGCAATCAACAACGTATCCACACCGCCAATGGCAAGCCTAATGGCAGTAGCCTCCACATGTTGAAGGGCAGGAAGAGGAAAAGGACGCCAGACGCCAGACGCCAGACGCCAGTTCGAGTCGAACGGAGGTGAGGTGATTGTTCTCCCGGTCGAGTGTCTTTACCGCAGTACCTAGCCGTCATACGGCTTTACCTGCGCGATGGTTTTGACGGTGTCACTACAGGGATGTTTTTACTGGGAAAAAATTTGTTGGATCAGGGGTTTTTATAGTAACGGGAGGGATTGTAGGCAGGGATTGGTCCGCAAGTGTGCTGTGCGCGAATTTTACGCGCTAATTCCTACCAGGGTTCTGGCCGTCAGTCACTCGCTGAGAGGTGAACTGAACTGGTGATTCGCTCTGTTTTGAGTACAGATTGCATTTTCGCCTTTCCCATCTTGAGATTAGATCGCCGGACTTAAGATGTCCTTCGGCAATCTTTTGGATGGTAGTCGGCGCGGCTGTCTCTGGTCGTATTGGCCCAGGGTATTCACCAGAGGGTTAGGGTGGTTCTGGAGTTTATTGTACATTGTTCGAGCGCAAGTTTTGATCACGTCGACAATGTACGGGATACCGGAATGTTCGTGTAGGATATGGGCAGGAAATCTTCGGCCTGTATCATAGATCATCCTTAATGCCCGGTTCTGCAACGTCTGGAGTCTGATGAAGGTGGACCTAGCCACCACTCCCCAGATCTCGCATCCGTACAGGACCAGAGGCGGGATGATCGCTCGATACAGCTGAAGCTTCAGGCGTAGGGGCATGGTTTGGGAACTGAGGATGGGGTACAACTGCCGCAGGGCAGCGTGGCCTTGCAGTACTTTGCCCCTGACGTGATGTCTATACGTCAGCCGCCGGTCCAGCGTGACCCCGAGATACTTCGCCGTAGTGACCCAGGGGATCCGACGGCGCCGAAGCACGAGGTCCAGCGGGAGCCGGTTGGCTATCGTATTAGCCAGGAGAATCGCAGAGCTTTTCTCCGGGTTAATAGACATACGCCAGTTCTCGCACCATCTATTGATGGCACAGAGGTGGGCTTGTACTTGTCGGTAACTGTAGCGCGGGTTCTTGTTAGTAGCGAAGATCATGAGATCGTCCGCGTACTGACAGATGTGTGTGTTGGGGTGCATCGGGAGATCGGCCATGTAAGCTGCAAAAAGTGCCGGTGACAGTACACTGCCCTCGGGGACTCCTGCGCCAATGGGCCTTTCTCTAGAAAATGATCCCTCCACCTTCACCCGGAAGCTACGTTCCTGTAGGAAACTAGCCACCAAGTAAATGTATGGAGGGGGGATTTCCTGCTGTATGAGCTTGTAGACAAGCCCCTCATGCCAAGTGGTAGAAAATGCCTTTTCCACGTCGAGCAACACTGCCACCGTTTTAGCCCTCTCCTGGTAAGCCAGGGAAGCTTTCTCGGCTACACGCAGTAGTTGTTCAGTCGTGGAATGACCAGAACGAAAACCAAACTGGTGTTCCGGTAGGAGACCTTTTTCCTCCAAAAGAGGTCCGAGGCGGGACAGGAACAGTTTCTCGAACACCTTCGAGACAACTGGTAGGAGGCTGATGGAACGGTAACTAGATGGAAAAACCGGATTCTTTCCCTGCTTCAAAACGCATACCACACGCGCCTGTTTCCAGACAGCTGGAAAGTGGCACATGCTGAGGCATGCGTTGTAAATGCGGGTCAAGTGCATCACGGCTCTATGGGGTAGGTGCTGGAGCATTTCCGCTGTTACACGGTCCTGCCCAGGGGCTTTACTAGGTTTTAGGTGCCGGATGGTGTTAGTTACCTCGCGAGGGGTAACTACCGGGATGTGGAACTCCTCGTGGCCCGCGGGTCGGACTTCTAAGAAGTCTTCTGCCGCTTGTTCCACGAGGTCAGTGTGGTCATCGTTCTGAGGATCTACCCTAGGCTGGAACTGAGTTTCCAGATAGTCTGCTAGTGCCTCTGCTTTTTCCCTCGGTTCAAAGACGAGTCTTCCCCGAGGGCTGTGCACTGGATGCTGGTGTGCAGATTTATCTTTCCTCAAGGCTCGGACGATGCGCCACGGTTTCCTCTCTTGGAGGTTTACGCGACGCATTGTTTCGTCCCAAGCTGCTTGCCTGTGTTTTCTTAGGAGTCGTCTCACCAGGTATTTGAACCTCTGGTGTATTACTCCTATCCTAGGATGTCGGAATCTCTGCCATAGCCGTCTGACAGCATTCTTTGCTTGAATGAGGCGTTTTAGTGGGACAGGGATAGATGTCGGGTTTGGTACTTCGGTAGGAGTGCGATGCGTGTGAGCATGCACCGCGTTTAGGACGGAGGTAGAAAACCCCGTGGCTGCCTCCTCGAGAGCCTCTATCGAGTCTATTCGAGGATTTGCTTCCACAGAGTTTTGAAGGGCTAGGACGGCTGCATCCCAGTCGACTTCATCCACCCAGTCCGGCACTCCCAGGGCAGTAAGATTAACGTCTGCATCCACCACAACAGGGTTGTGGTCGGAGTCCAGATCGTTAATCACAGAGAGGTCCAAGTGAAATGGTATGTTTTTGGTGACCATGAAATCGATGATGTCCGCGGCGCCGCGTGCCGCGTAGTAGGTTGGACCTCTCGGCCCGTGCGCATGAAGGGCGGGGTTCCCGCTAATGAGACGGTACAATCCCCGGCCCTTAACGTTCTGGGTGCGGCTGTGCCAGCTTGGGTGTTTTGCGTTGAAGTCGCCTGCAATGCAAACCCTGTGGTGTAGGTTCAGGAGTGCCGTGATGTCCGCTTCATAGAAGTGACCATCCGGCGGGTCGTATACCGCCACAAGCACCAGATCGTTCCCGCCCAAGGATAGGCTTATGGCGGTTGCTTCCAGGTGTTGTAGCGGAGGAATGGTAACAGGAGTATGGGTGAGATGGTTCTTTATGAAAATGGCAGTACCACCGCCCTGTCGGCCGACCCGATCAGACCGATGAGCGGCGTAACTTGGCAGGTTAAACTGTACACCAGCGTGCAAGTGCGTTTCACAGACCATCAGGATATCAATCTGATGGCTGTCCACGAACTCCAGCAGGCCAGATCTCTGGTCTCTAACCCCATTTGCGTTCCAGAACGCAGCTCTAAATGAACGCACAGTTCTATGCGCCATTAAGAGCTCATGGAGTTAGAGTAGAGTTCCTTAGCCTTTTGAAGCACCGCGAGGTGCTTCTTCACAGCGGAAATCCCGGGTTTGTTGAAGGTTTCCCTGCAGCGTCGTAGTATTGGGAGGGAACGCTGAACTAAGTCGGCGAACCAGGTTGCCAACTCGATGAATTCAGCCATCTCCTCGGAAGCGAATGTGTCCCCTAAGTTTTTTTTTTTTTTTTTTTTTTTTTTTTTTTTTTTCGAGTGGAGGAAAAATCCATTTATGGAGTTCTACTGTGCTGGGAGGCACAGTGGGGACTGTAGGCTTCACCCGAGGGTACTACCCACTAAAAAACCTCCACCGGAGAGAATTTGGGAGAGGAAGTCCGGCAGTACCGCTAAAAGCACCTGCGGAGTCATGGAGAAATTGTGTAGGTTGGCCGTGTGGCCTAACCAGGGTGAGAGTTGGAGGCAGGACGTAAACATGGCCGAGGCCCTGATCACACCCTGGCGAATTCGTGGTGTGGATTTGGTAAGGAGTAGTGTCGTTTCCGCCCGGAAACCCTGTCTTAACCTAATAGTTGTGTCCCCTGTGAGAGGGGAGATGTCAATTAGTAAGAGGTGGTAATGTTTATTAAGTATTTAGCTGTTAGCTGTCCCCCCTCCATAGGGGAGGTGGCGTCTTATTCAACAGTATCATGTTCGCAAGGGATGCGTTAGTCAGAGATATTCTTAGTTAGGTTTAATTATTATATGTATATTTCTTCGCAGATTTATGCGTTTGGTCAGTTTATAAGTTTAATTGTTTAGTTTTGTTTGACTGCGCTATGAGCTGCGTTTGTTTTGCTTAATATTTAGGTATTAGTGCTTTTAAATGTAGTTTGATTCAATTTGGTTTCCAAAATCATGTCCTTTATTCGTGGGTCAATGTCTTATAAGTGCGGGGGTAAACCCCCAGGGCCGCCTTGGCTAGAGCAAGGACTTTGCAAACTGCCAGTTGTGTTGTGCCATATGGTTATAGGTAATGTTCTATGGAAGTGTTACTAGTGAGTTGAGGTATTCTTGAATGTTTACTTCTGGCTCTCCCAGGCCTAAGGTTCTGTCAAATAATGACAGTGGTCTTTTGTGTTTGTTTAATTCTGTTTCGTAAGTTCCCAGTTGTTTTATTAGGGCATTTTTGTTTTGGTCTTTCCGTTTGTACATGTTGAAGCTCAGGCGTTTAATGAATTCTTCGATTGAATGTAGTTTTAGCTCTTTATGTAGAAGATAGGCCGGAGCTACCGGCGGTTGTTTTGCTATTATTCTTATTATTCTATTTTGTAGAGTTTGTAGTTTATGTAAGTGCGTTTTCGCAGCATATCCCTATACCGGGGCTGCGTATGTGAGAATAGGTCTTAGGAGTGTCTTATATAAGGTAAGCCCCATGTTTGCCTTCAGTTGGCTGTTTATGTTAAAGATTGGGTAGAGCTTATTTAACTGACCATTGGCCTTGGCCCTGATTTTAGTGATGTGCTTATTCCAGGTGAGGCCTTGGTCCATTACTAGACCTAGATAAGTTACTTGGTCCTTCCAATCGATTCCTTCGCCCTGGTAAGTTAACGGCTGAAGGGTACGCCTGTTATGTCTGTGCGTGAGTCTTTTTGTGAAAATTATTGCTTGAGTTTTTCTTGCATTTACTTTGATTCTCCATTTGGAGAACCATGGCTCAAGCGTATTTAGTGCATTTTGCAGTCGTTGATAAATAATTCGCGGTTGAGTAGATTGTGTGACTATCGCAGTATCGTCCGCGTATATGTATTTATTTGTTCTTAATAGTTCAGGCATGTCATTTATATATAAATTAAATAGTGTCGGCCCCAACAAACTCCCTTGGGGGACACCAGCTTTGATTCGCTTTGCGCCCGAGACTGCGTTTTCCACAGTGGTGCGAAAGCTTCGATTGCTGAGGTAATCCCTAATTAGGGCTATAGCAGAGTCGGGGAAGGCGTAAGATCTGAGCTTTTTGATTAGGCCTGCATGCCATACTTTATCGAAGGCGCATTCAATATCCAAATATATAGCGCCTGTTGACCTATTTGTGTTAAAACCATTGGTTATCTGTTCGGTCATTCGAAGAAGTTGCAGTGTAGTGGAGTGTTGTGCTCTGAACCCGAACTGTTCGGGGATCAGTATGTTGTGCTTGTGAATGTGTTTGTTGATTCTTTTTAGGATTACTTTTTCTAGTACTTTGCTAAGTGTGTTTAGTAGGCTAATTGGCCTGTAATTGATTGGTAGTGCTAGGTTTTTATTTGCTTTGGGAAATAGCATTATTTTGGCTTCCTTCCAACTTGGGGGAAATCGGCCATTTTCTAGCGTAAAGTTGTAAATATCTGCTAAGAGCATGAGAGCTCTTTGTGGGAGATTTTTTAATACTACATTTGGGATTTTGTCTGGCCCTGGCGCTTTTCTAGTGGGCAGATGTCTAATAATCCAGCTGATTTCGCCTGGATTTGTCCTTCGCATTTTGTTGTGTGTTGGCGTTTGGCCTATGTTTTCAGCTTCATTTTCGACCTCTAGTATAAAGTTGTCTTGCCCGATTACTGGGTTGAGAGAGAATACATTTTCTAATGTGTCCGCGAACGCTTCTGCCTTGGCCTGGGGAGTTTCCGCTATAGTGTTGTTGAACTTGAGTGGAGGAATGTTCGTTCGTGTTCGCGTGAGGCATTTGGCTATTCGCCATGTTGAGTTTTGTTGGGGATTTAGATTTTCTAGTGTATTATTCCATTGATTTTGGATATATGTTCGCGCGCGTTCATTAGTTTGGTCTCGCGCCTTGAAATATTCGATTCGATGTAGAACGTTTCTAGTTCTTTGCCATTTACGTCTGGCTTTGTTTTGTGTTTGTTGTAGGACTTTTATGTCGTGAGGAAATCTAGCATTAATAGTCTGCTGCTGCCTTAGGGGCACGCAGGCAGTGGTGGCTATTTTTATTGCGGTTTCAAGTTTATTAATTGCCGCATCTTGCTCTGCTGCTGAGTTTATTTGCAGGTCAGGCAGATAGTGGTCTACTGTGTCTTTAAATTCAGCCCAGTCTACTTGGTTATAGTTAAACGTTAGAGTAGCTGGTTTAAATGCGATAGGAGCATTAATTGTTATTAAAACAGGCAAATGATCTGATGTCAGCTCCTGTAGGACTCTGAAGTCTGTGTCATAGGGAATATTATTTAAAAGAGCAATATCTAGGATGTCAGGCGTATTGTTCGGCAAGTAAGGAATGAATGTTGGTTCGTCCGGGCCTGCAATTAGGAAGTTTGTGCTGTTAATGTAATTAAGTAATTTAGTCCCTTGTGGATTGGGATTTATGCAATTCCATAGATGATGTTTGCAGTTATAATCTCCCGCAGCCAAAACTCTGGGTCCTAGATTCATTATTTTACTGACGTCGTCTATATCTATGTCCCCCGGGGGATTATAAACTGAGGCTATAACTATATCCGTGTTGTGGATGTTAAGTTTAATAGCCGTGCTTTCGGCGCGAGTTAAGATTGGAGAATTAATTCTATAATGATTGATATTGTTTTGGATAGCTATTGCTGTTCCGCCTCCTCTGCGGTCGCGGTCATTTCTGTAAATTTGAAATCCGGGAACGGAAAAACGGTGATTTTGGTTTAAATGTGTTTCGTTTAATAATGCAATCTGTATTGAATGTGTTTGTAAAAAGTCTGCTAGTTCTTTTGATCTTTTACGAATGCCATTACAATTCCAGGTGATAATTCTGATTGTGTCTGATTTACCTATATCCATATTGGCGAATGTTGTTTATGAGTTGTGTGATGAAGAATGCAGTCTGTATAATGTCGTTCCCGGGTTGTGAGAGCATGCCACATATTTGTGTAAGTTGATCTTCCACCTGGTGAAGCGGCACTTTGTTAGTCTGCATGCCTAGTGACTTCACTAGTGAGCAGAGTGCCATGGAAGGGTCCCGCCTACGGCGGGGGAGGGGCTGGAGCGACTTTGCAGTTGCGGGAGGCGCAACTGCCTGGATGGGGCCTGTCTTGGTGGGGGTGGCTTGGGTGACTTGTGGGGGTCGCTCGCTTCTGGTAGGGCTAGCCTCGGAGTTGAACCGGGGCTGCTCTATCACGGATGGTTCTTCTAAGGGTGCCGGGCGCGACCGGCCTTTTGGATTTCTAATGAACCATTCCGTATTACTATTTTGTGTGGCAGCCTGAGAATATAAAAACTGTGTTCTCTGTCTATGGGACCTAGCAGGCTGCCCACGGGTGTTATTAGTGTTCACCAGTTTAGAACACGCTGCGTAGTATTTGGTGCAACCGCGCCAGGTTGCACCATGGCCCTCAGCGCCACATAAAACGCATTTGCGTTCCCTAGGAGGAACCGTGCATGTTCCTGAATAGTGAGGCCCTGTGCATTTGGCGCATATGGGAGTAGGGGACCTGCAGTCTTTCTTCACGTGCCAGAATTGTTGGCAGCGTGAGCACTGCTTTGGGGTTGTGGCAGTCCTATAGACCTCTACATGAATTTTGAAATGTGCCAGGTATTTCAATTCTAGAATTTTTCTGTTTACTTCGGTATCCTGCAGTTCGATTAGGAACATTGGCAGGGGGGACCTATCCCTAGTGCGCCTTCTCATTTGTATGGCCCTAATGGCCTGAAACCCGCAGAGTGCCAGGTCTTCTTTAATTTCCTCTCCGGAGTATTCAGCGTACAGGCCTTTGATTACAAAGCGGGCAGTCCTTTCCTCAGGGTGGGGGATTAGGTAATGCTGTACGCTGGTGGCTTTCAGGTGTTTTACCAAAGTCTGGTAGTCACCTAGTGAGAACGTTTTAAAAACAAAATCTCCGGAGTTTCGCGCTGTGTTGACAGTGTAGTTGTATTTAAAGGTGCAACTCTTGTCAATGTCAAGGGTCAGTTGTCTAAGTGTCGCGGCCTGGCTTTTACTGACATGAATTGGCGCTAAGTCAGTTCGTTTATCCTGGCTGACGGGTGTAGTGTTCGTGTTTGTAGCTGTGTCTGTATCTGTATGTGTAAGTGTGTGTGAGGAGCAAGGTTTGGGCGAGGAGGGCCGGGTAGGAGTAGGTATCGAGGCAGCGGAAGGAGGGGGTATCAAGGGTGTGACGACAGGTTGAGCGCTTGAAGGAGAAGAGGTGTCAGGTTCAGAAGGCGAGGGTGTTTTAGGACGAGGAGACGGGGTGTTGGATTTAGCAAGGGTTTTGCTCCTCGTTTTGGTTTTGGTGGGTGATTTGGCAGTTTGCGCAGTCTTGCCGCTCTTAACCATGGTAGTGTGCGTGTGTTTAGGGAAAGAAGTTAAAATCAGAGAATCTAATAAATAAAAGGGGGTTAAGAACTTACGGGGGTCTTAAACCTAGATAGAAAAAGAGGAAATGAGAAGAGTAGAGAAAGTACAGATAGTGAGCGCTAAGAAGCACGAAGGATAGAGGGCCGGACCCCGAAAGGCGCTTAAGCGAATCTTATGATTGCTTGCTATAGCCGTATCCTTCTACTCATCTAAACTGTAAAGTGCCAAGCAGAGCTTTAGCAGGGTCTTCGGTAAAACCGCGACAATGCCCGAGCCGCCGGTTTTGGTATTGCTACCGCAACCGATTAATCCAGCGGTGGCAGCTTCTTTGCTGCGAAGTCTCGAAGTTCTCCTCCGTCGATGCTCACAGCTCGGAGTCCTCGCTGCGAATGATGAAAAAAAAAAGCGTCTGCAGCGCTACACGAATCCTCGGAGAATGCCCCCTAGATTCAAGATTCAAGATTATTTTTATTATAATTTTTGTCTGGTGCTGGTACATTTGGGCCCAGCTTACAGACTTACATTAGCATGTTTATTACAATTATTTATACTTATATTAAAATATGTACAGCGGGTTCTTAGGTAACCCATACAGTGACCCTCTTTGGATCACCGAGAACAGTTCCCATTTGTATAGTTCTTGGTTGTTTTTGTATGTTTCTTTTTCTTTGTCTTTTTTTCTGTTGGTTTTGTACACATATATTTACACACATGCACTCCCGCATTCACTCTGGCATATCACAAGATATGCCCTCATACACGCACACACACACATACACACACACACACACACACACGCACAGTGGGCACTTCACGTGAGCGTCCCGTTCGCACATGTTTGCTGGGCACACGTGACTATGCGTCCCAGCAGATAACTAAGCACTATATACACAACTATGTACACACGATATATACACTTTGTACAGTCCGCAGTTATCCTGTGCGGGGCAGGATGCAGCTCCTGACCTGTTCCCTGGGGTGCAGGCCTCTAAGGTAGCGTGTAGGTTGGTTCCGGGATGTTTTGTAGAGGCACTGCTGGCTCGTGGTTGGTTGAGCCAGTCGGCTGGGACGGGCTAGCATTGGCGGGCTCTGCCGCTTGCTGATTGGTTGACGCAGCTTGAGCTGTGGGTACTGGTGGTGGGGAGAGTTTTCCAACAGTTTTGTTGGAATCCTTCGCCACAGTAGGTTTTTCTGTGTTTTCCACCACAGAGGCTTTCTTCTTCCCCTTCTTGGGAGGACGCTTTTCCTTAGGAGCAGTGCTGGGTGTTGGAGCAGGCTTTGTGCTCGCAACCTGGGGTGGGACACTTTCCGGGACTGGCGTTGTCATCGACTTGGCAACCTGGTCGCTAGGGGTTACTTCCGCGGCCTCGGCCTGCGCGAGAGCACCTTCGTGTCTCGCCAGGGCCGTGGCGAAAGGGACCCCTGTTCTGACTTCAGTGTCAGCCTTGCCCTGTCTGCCTTGCATTATCGCAAGTCTCCTAGGGCACCCGCGATAGATCCCTATGTGGCATCCATCGCAGTTGGCGCACCTTCTTTCTTCTTTTGGTGTCGGGCAATCCTTTACCAGGTGCTCGCCCGCACAAAGGAGACACTTGAGAGTCCTCTCACAGGCAAAGCTTGAGTGGTGGAAACCCAGGCATTTATAGCACTGGGCTGACCCCTCCCTGCCGTGATAAGGCTCAATCGTGACCCGTGTATAGTACAGGCAAGTCACCTCGTGAATCTTAGGGGTTCCCTCCCCTTGTTTCTCTACCGTTACTAGGAATAGTGGTAGGGGTACCTTTGTGGGTTTCCCCTCTTTCACCTTTGTAGTGGTGAGTTGCACCACGGACCGCGGTTCGATTCCGTGTTCGTCCTTCAGGCCGGCACAGATATCCTGGGGGTCTGTCTCCGAATCGAGACCTCTAATGACCCTGCGGACCACGTGGGGTCGCTGTAGCGAATACGTGTGGAATTTTATTCCACTCGCTTTCAGCACTTCCTTTGCGGCCGCATGGTCTCCAGAGGAAGTGGTTTGGATAAGAACACGCCCTGGGTGTCGTGTTGCCTGGAATACCGCCTTTAACTTTCCCCTGAGTTCCTTCATCACCTTGATGTGATTAGGGAAGGGGTCAGACACAATTGGCGGAATTTTTTCCGCCTTTTGTGCGGCTTGGTGCTGGGGGGGACGCTGCAGGTCCCGATGAAGGAGCGGGTCGCTCTGGGTTCGAACCAGAGGACCTTTTCCTGCGGCTTTGTTCCAGTACAAAGCCATCGTCGTCCGGCAGTGCTGGAGTTGGGTTGACAGGAGCTGGCGGTGTTATAGGGGCGACAGTCCCTTGGTTAACAAGGCCCACGGCCTTTTTCACCTTCGGCCTACTCTTGGCCCTAGTAAGTGCCTTGGCTTTCGCCTTGGCGATGCTCACTCGGGGACCGGGTGAGGGGTTCGAGGTAGAGGGTTTCGGGGGTGTCAAAACCATGTCAGGTCTTACCTGCTTACTGGTACTCGGTTTTTCAGTCAAGGTCGGTGCAGGTGCCATTAGGCTCCCCACAGAGGGCCAGACGCCTTGCGGCGCGCCTATTGGGGTTCCAGCGAACCCCGGGTCCAGACCTGAGTCCAGACCCTTGGCTACAACCTTGTGGGGCTGCGGTCTCGTTGGTCTGTCAGTCGGTACCGAGTCTCCTCCGTCCGACATCTCCTTCTGGTTGGCTTGTGAAAGGGCTCGGCGAGCCTCTTTCACCAGACAGGCTAGTAGAGGGCCTAAGCCCGGTTCTGTGTTAGGACAGCTCCGGGAAAGCTGCCTCGGTGGATTCTCTTCTCTCTTCTTCAGTTTGGAGTGCCCTAAAATCTGCTTATCAGATCTCTTATAGGACACTCCGCGACGAACTAGCGGCGCCCGGCCTGGCTATTACACTGTATGTAGTTGGCGCGGTGCGTAGTGGCTGCTCCCTGGCGAGAGGTCACGCAGTTGGCTTCCCTTTTCTTCCAGTAGTCCAGCAGAGTGGTCGAGAGGTGTACACTATGCGAGCTCCAAACACAAAGTGTCTGCCGTGATGAATGTGAGAGGAAAAGGTGTATGAGTGAAATGCTTTTGATGAAGATAGCTGTACCACCGCCCTGTCGGCCGACCCAATCAGACGATGGGCGATGTAACCAGGCAGCGAAAAGTTTATACCAGCATGCAGGTGTGTTTCGGTAACCATGAGGATGTCGATCCCGTAGGATTGTACAAACTCTAGAATAGCTGGGCGTTGTTCCCTTACGCCATTAGCATTCCAGAAAGCGGCGCGTAACGGTCTACGCACAACACGGTAGGTCAATACAGGGAGGATTTTGGGAACATCTGCTCTAGGGTTTGCAGCAGGATTTGGTGCTTTTGCAGGACGTCAACATTGTCGTCCGACAGTTGTTACATACACTTCCGCAGTATGGGAAGTGTCCGATTTATCATGTCCCCGAAGCAGTTGGACAGGGTCCTAAATTCCTCGATGTCTGCCGAGGATATAGCACTTCCGAGTGGGGCAAATGGGCCCTTCGGGGCGGTGCGAGCCGGTTGGGCATGTATGGTTTGGGTTGGGGCCGGGGTGGGTACCTAGGCGGTTTGGAGCTTTGCGCCAGACGCGGCCTTTTGCTCAACTAGAGCTGGCCGCTGTCTTTCAGCCTTTCCTTCCTTTCTTTCTCGCTTTTCGCGAGAGGGGCGTGGAGGTGCAGCTGCTCTCCTTTCCAAGCTAGTGGCTGGTGCAGTTTGTACAGTTTGAACCTGTGCTGGTCCAGATTGTGCAGCTTCAGCCTGCTGTACAATGTTTTCAGCCTCGCTAAGGGCGGCGGCGAAGCTCATCCCTGTGCGGACTGGTGCCACATTTTTTGGACCGCGGCAGCGGTTATCTATAATTTTTTTACCGCACTTCACACCCCTTGTAAACACTTACATGGGGTTTGTGGCAGTTGGCGCACTATTTTTTCATCAGTGCCTTTGTCGCAGTTTGCAACGAGGTGTTCCCCCGCACAGCGCAGACATGCGAGCTTTCGTTCACATGCCTGGCTGGAATGGTGGAAACCCATGCATCTGCGGCATTGGGCTGGGCCATCTTGCCCATAAAAACGCTCCGCCTTGACCACAATGTGGAGCAAGGTGCGCACAGCGTCTATGGGCTGCACCACTTGGCCTGGGACTTTGTCCACCACTACCAAGTAAAGTGGCATTGGCACTTTTTTGGACCCCTCCTCGGTCCAAATGGTCTTTCTCAGCTGCGCTGCAGCTGAGATTCCAATGTCATATTCTTCTTTTAATGCCTCTTTTATTTCCTCTGGTGTACACACAGAGGAGAGACCCCGTATGATGCGCCTTTCCACATTGGGACGCTGGAGTGAGTGGGTGAAGAAATGTATTTTCTACTCCCTCAATATCTGTTGCGCCCTCTCAATGTCCTCGAGCCAATAGGTTCGAATGTGAACCTTCCTTGGCTTTCTTTGTGCCTCGAAGCCCTTTACCAATTTGGCCGCTCAGAGCTTCATCACTTGAATGTTATTTTGGAAACAATCCGCTATTTGTGCCCCTCTTGGTTAGGGGTGGTTGGTTGGCCCCTTGTGGAGAATACTACGAGTTTTGCTAAGATTTTCACTTTCTTCTGCACTCAACGACGTGAAGCCGTCGTCTTGCGCAGTGTCGTCCTTCTCGGATTCTGTCTCAGACAGCGGGAGGTATGGATTGTTGGTTCCAGTTGTTGTTGCTGGTGGTACACGCTGAGGGGCCGTGGCCTTCCTCTTAGAACCCTTGAGCCTCTTGGCCGTGGGTTCTGCCACTTCAGGTGGGGTAAGTTGGGAACTAGTCCCAGGAAGTTGCCCGTCTTGGTCGCCATCCGGCTGCCCGCAGAGGAGTGGATTCCCTCAGAGGAGACGCCTATGGGAGCCATATCGACTCCTTGGCTGTGGCCCTACGGACCCGCTGTCTCGTCTGTCGGTCAGTTTTAATGTCGGGGGTTTACCTGTTCTCGATGCTTGATCTCAACAGCTCACACCCCTCCAAGAAAGCAGAATCAATGTTGGCTGTACCCTAAGTTTTCATGTTTCAAGTTATTTTATTGGAAAGTATTGGCCTGATGCCGGTAAATAAATAATATTAAATATATTCAATATAATAACCTTTTCACCGTTCCTTAAGGATTTTCTCGCAGGTGTTAAAAAAACACTTCTGCCGATCTTGTTTCCATTTTGCACACCAAGATGGCGCTGAGGCAAAAGCCAAACCCTACGGCTGATGACTGGTATTCAAAACTAGCGAACTGAATGTTCTGTGACTGGCGATAAGATATATAGTGTATTGTTGCAATATATTACATTACAACGTTATATTCTATATTATAACAACAATTTAAGTGGTTTAAGAAGCTAAATAAGCCTTGGAACTATATTGTGAAAGAATACGGGAGTATTAAAATGCACCAGCCAATGAGGTTGATTTCTGCCACGTGCTTCTGCTTGCATCTACTTTATCTTTACAGTAAACCGATTATAGCTTTCGTTGTATGTGGCATGATACCTACAGAAAGCGTTCAATGTTGATTCGAAGAAGACAAACAATTGAGGTAGAGAATGTTGACATAGACAATTCCTCCACTGATACCGGTGGACTCCTGGACTCCTGAAATCAACTAAGAAAGGGGTCTGCACCGGTGTGTTACATAGTTACACGGAGAATCACATTAATCACAGGGATACACTAATCAGCTTTTACCAATACATCTGTTTAGGTCATGCTGATTAAAAATATACTAAAAATAACTAACGGGTGTTTGAAGACATGTTGCATGACTTCACACACAGAATCATACTTGTCTATTTTAGCAGACAAGCTAAGCCAGGCAAGATTGTCAATAGGACTCAATGGAGAGACTTTCTCCGACAATGATATAATAGAAAGCAGTGTACAAAATCAAACTTGGGAATATATAGCTTCAATGATAATTGATTCAGATGCGTGACTTCCACTCACAAGGTAATTGGCCTACACAGTAAATAGGTCACCAAGTTCTGAAAGATGAAAACAAATCCTGGAATGATGCTATTAAGGTAATTAACAGAGCTCGGAGGTTGATGACCCAAAAATCACGGAAAAACGGCCAATAAATTGCCCTTACATGTTGGACAAAATGGCATTAACATTTTTTTTAAAAATCTGATGTGTTGTACTCACATGACTTTCTCTACTCTTGTACTAACCATTCTTACAAACTCTTATTCCTATATCTTCTTCGTGTTAGTTAAGATAAACATTTGTACAAATTATCTTATTGCTTATTTCCTTGTAGGTTCAAGGAGAATACGAGAATACAGTAGACTTTGAGTGATAGTCAAATTACGTTCTCTTTGCACGGTTAACAAATAAAGAAATGAACAACGATGTTGCATTTGACAAAGTTTTACGAAATAGACACAAATAATAAGGCATATCTCTGAAACGGTTCACTCTAAAAAAAATTTATTCGGACATAATTTTTTGGTATAGTAAGAGTTTGTATAGGTATCTCTTAAAGTTTACGAGTTATTCAAAAGTCATCCAGAGTAAACAGGACTAAATAGCCTATCGCCAAAAAATTTAAAATATGCATTTCATTTGTCATAAAAATAGCTTAAACGTATGACATTTTCATTAAAATCGTTAGAGTTATTTTCAAACAAAATCACAATTTTTGGAAAAATGTTCCATATAAACGATAGATTAGGGTGGAGGAATTTTCTTCAAAATCTTCGTGTCGCATCCTTGAAAGACATTAAACTTAAATATCAAATTTGGTTTTAACCGACTTTTCGTTTTTCAGTTATGCTGCCCACAGACTGACAGACACACACACACACACACACACACACACACACACACACACACACACACACACACATGTGCGCGCGGACCATTTTCTAAAAAAGCATTTTTAGAAAAGAGGTCCGATTGCGCGCGCGTGTGTGTGTGTCAGTCTGTGGACAGGCTAACTCAAAAACAAAACGTTGGTTAAAAAACAAAGTTGGTATTTAAGTTAGTGTTTCAAGGATGCGACGCGAAGATTTTGAAGAAAATAGCCCCACCCTAAACTACCCTTTATATGGAAAATTTTTCGAAAATTTTGATTTTCTGAAAATGGCTCTAACGATTTTGATTAAAATGTCATATGTTTGAGATATTTTATGACAAATGAAATGTATATCTTGAATTTTCTGGCTATAGCCCCTGTAGTTGTATTTACTCTAGACGACTTTTGCATAACTGGTAAACCGTTAGAGATAGACCAAATCATACTATACAAAAATGTAGATCTTGCTAAAATACACAATTTATGTCTGAATAAATTTTCTTGTAGGGTGAACTATTTCGGAGATATTCCTTGTTATGTGTGTGTGAGTTTCGGAAAACTTTAAGCTTTCGTGAAATGGAACATCGTTGTTCATTTTTTATATGTTAAGTGTGCAAAGAGAACGGAATCTCAAAGTTTTAAAACATTTAACTATCGCACAAAGTCTACTGTATTTCCATATTCCCCTTGTACCTACAAGGAAATAAGCAATAAGATAATTTGTACAAATGTTTATCTCAACTAACACGAAGAAGATATAGGAATAAGAGTTTGTAAGAATGGTTAGTACAAGAGTAGAGAAAGTCATGTGAGTGCTACACATCAGATTTTTTTGTGTCTGTGTACTGGTATTAAGGACTATACTTAGTAATAAGAATAACTAAATATAGGTACAAATACTCACGTTTGAGACGGTGAAGATTTGACTGCAAATGCACTTATTTGACGTTCTGACTGCGGAGCGTTGCACTGCACACCAGACACACACAACACAAGCACAGGTCTGTTCACTTCACTGCCGGCTGGCAGACTGACATTGAGACCCCAAAAATACAAAATAACAGTAGTCAATATTGGTTCATTTTCAAGAAAAATCAATTTATATTGATGATTCAGATAAAAGATATTTCATCAAGTTCCGAGGCCTAGTGATTAAACAAGAGTGCATTTCAGCAAGCCAGCGACCTTAGTGTTACTTGATTGATCAATTAAAGTCGAATTATATTTATATTAGTATGGTTTTTGAAAAGTAGTAAGTGATTATTTATATTCATCACTACACCTGGCTCGAAGTCCGAGAACAACTTGAATATGTTCGTCGCCAGGAAAGCTTCAAATCATAAGTGATTATTTGTTTCTAGGTTCATTTGTTTCTAGGTTCATTTGTTTCTATGTTCATTTGTTTTTCTATTACTGTAGTACCACTGTTTCAAACACAGAAGATACAGTAAAACCCCGTTTATCCGGATCAGATTTTTACATTTTCTTTTAATTTAATGTTTAATTAACTATGATAGAAAAAACGTAACTATAAATACGCCAAATATTCGCTTTTTAGTTTCATTCAGTGTACGGTTCATGCATAAACTGTACAATAAATAAATAAATTCGTCCGATATGACGCAATGTTGGAGGACGTTAATTAAAAAAAAAAATGTACAATAAATTATGATAATACTACTGTACTGTAAAGTGCTACCTGTTGAGTTTAAGAAAGATTTAGTAATGTGTCACACGGTGCTGACACGGTATGTCTCACCAGCTACAAATAACGCCGGAAGATAGCGTTGACCTTGATCCCTACACTTCCCTCAATCTCCTCATTTTTCCTACTGTTTTCAAACGACATGTATCATTAAATTTATCGTGTATGTTTCAACCGATTGTTTTTGTAACTTATCAAAGTGTTTGGGAGTGTAATTCAGTGTACAAGTTTAAATTGACATCAAAGCGAAAGAAGATCATGTTGGATTGTATTAATGGAATTGATAAAGGAGAAACATTGAAGAAAATAGCTGCTGAATTGGGAGTTGTTGACAAACATTATGACGTACTTGGAACGTCAGCGGGACACTACTCCAGCTAAACTATTAATGATAAACTGTGTGTGTGACCGTACACGTGTTTAAAACAGAAG
Organism: Tenodera sinensis; assembly: GCA_030765045.1. Classification (NCBI taxonomy): domain Eukaryota; kingdom Metazoa; phylum Arthropoda; class Insecta; order Mantodea; family Mantidae; genus Tenodera; species Tenodera sinensis. The sequence goes on from CM060968.1 coordinate 138,676,961, forward strand.
ACTGTGGATCAATTCCTTTTTACGAAACGATTTTTATATTTTCAATATCTTGTAAACAATACATACCATGTACTGTGCATATTGTGTTACAAGACACAGTTTTGTCGTCATAAATGGTGCCCGCTTACTTAAGGATTTAACAATTTTGTTTTGTTTACTATCCATAAAACTCGGTGTTTCCGGATTTTCGATTTTCCGGATTGTCTTTGGTCACAGTTAGTCCGGATGAACGAGGTTTTACTGTAACATGCATTTACTTGGGATATAATCAAGTATATTATCTCTAATATTGTTTATTTGCGGCCAACGTAGCAAATATTCCTCTTGTGCTTAGCGAATACAGACTAATTAGGAGTAAAAAACTATTCACCCTTTCCCTTATGTTGTGCGGATGGCAAACTGATCGGTTTTCAAGAACGAACACCTGTTCGGAAGTGTACGGTTTGGACGCTGTAGCGCATGGAAGTGTGAGATAGGTGTACGTTCACATTTTGTCAATAAACCCAACATCAAGCTGTTTACGTTACAAATGGGCTTCAAACTGTGTACCTTCTACGTCATTGCAGAACCTATATCGGCGGTGGTGAGCTTCATACATAACCCGCGGTTGTCTTTGTAGATTTTCAATCGTTCTGTAGACTCGAGCCATAAGATCCTTCGCTGAGTGCCGTACACCATATTCTTCACACAACTCCACAGAAAATAGTGGAGAAGTATCAGATCTGGCGACTGTACTGGCCATGGAAATGGTCCACTTCTAGCAGTCCATTATTTGAACATGCGAAAGTGAGGTGATTCCGCACATTCACATCAAAGTATGCTGGAGCTTATGTCGGCCATTTCAGCAGCTGTGTACTGGTACGTGTCGCACTCCTCTTCAAACGTTACGGTACTGGAAACTACACAAGTAACGCAGTAGGATGCGCACCAAGTTCTCTTCGGAGGAACGTAGCGCATGCCTAGTATACCGTTCCTACAGCATAAGGTGGCATTTTACCAACCTTCTTATCGGGCGTTTTCTTAGCAGACAGGAATGTGTGTTCGGAGCATTCTGTTTTGCTGTTCGACCAAGCCAGGCATGGGGAACAGGGATAACAGGAATGTAATCGAGTATTAACCCTCTCCATTTATCCTATCACTATTTTCCAATTCTGTTTGTTTATGTATACACGCGTCTTTAGAAACAAGGTAAGTTTCAAGGTGTGCAGTGGCGGAATCAAATAGAAACAAGATGGATTGGTTTTGCGATTACGTTACGTACATTAGCTTTGGCATAATAAACAAAGCTTTATTTTTATTAGCAACACCAAAGTACTCATGTTCTCATTCGGTTTTGAAGTAACTTTTTTTACTTTGTTATGCGACATGATTCAACAACTCACCTGTGTGAGGGACTAACCGGTTCTCTGAGGTAGATAGATAACAGTGGTGGCGTAACCTGATACCTAACCAGTGTTTAGGAGAGTGGGCGGGGTTAAAACAAGCATGTAGAGGAAATGACACATTGTGTCAGTTCTCTCCGTATATGGACCAAGCAATAGGGTGTATTAGTGACCATGTACTGCGTCTTTAGATGAAAATAGCAACATGTATGGTTTTTTACTTATGGTATATAAATGCTCAACACACATCTGTGAATTTGGTCTAATACTTAACTCGATACTCCATTTTTAAAAGCCCAGCAATGTCATCCTTGTGCTCCCTTGTAACTGCACTTGACCCGCCCATTTTCCCTTTCTGTCTTTCCGTTTCTTTGTTTTCTAGTTTTGCTTTTTTGAGTATGAAATTCAGTTTTGATCTGATTTGTACAAAAATTTGTATACATTATCCGAAATGCGCTATATAAATGTTCAAATGTGCAGTTTATAACTGTTTTATTTATTGCCTCACATAAACCTAATTTGTACCGAAAAAATAAAAATAAATTTTAAGACCAACAACTTCATAAAACCAAATTTATTTGTCCGCAAGTAATATAAATTTCAATCAAATGCATTTATCTTCACTTTACTAAAGTACCAGAAAATTTCACTATCATACTTTTCTAAAAAATTTGAGTGCGTAGAGCAGTTTCAAAACGAATTCTATTTTTTTTTATAAAAATATGTAATTTATTATCTGAGTTAAAGCTTTGAGCTTTAGAACAGTCATATTAGGGATGCCACATTTTAAATAAATGGCTTTAAAATTGTAAAACTTAGAAAATTCAGTCAGTGTCTTTCAACTGTAACCGATACGATGTATGCAAATATTGCGGAGGTGTATCAGGGAAGAATTTTGGTTATGTGGGAAGCCAAAGCCAATTTGTCATTTGAAGACGTCACTCAAAGGTACATATTCGCATGTGGATAATTTAGACCAGCGAGGGGAAAGGGGAGTTTACATTTACCCCTTTCACTGTAACTGAACTTCGCCTCTCTTTAACCCCCAGCCGTGCATTGTGTTGCAGTGGCGGGTTGGTTACATGTACGTTGTGTATGAAAGCACTTTCAAATGTTATGTGATAAACATGTGTTCATTAGTGACTTGCTTACGTTTAAGAAGTGTATC